>JASXSY010002538.1:0-63043 GCA_034509805.1 Sipha maydis | reverse complement strand
GTGAACTTAAACTTAAGCAATGATATTTTTACACAATGAACGCAAAACGTATTTAACTTTTTTTCAACATTTGTAAATCGATAAGGTAATTTAAATAAATAGTAAATTAATAAATGCTCGATCGCATAGATGATTATTTCATTTTAGATTACTGAAATTCTTTTAGCTAATTTAATGTGTTATTAATGTTTGTGAAATGTTTTTAAAAAATTTAAAATCAATTTCAGTATTTTTTTTCGTTGAACTATTTAAATCTATTGACTAATGACAACATATATTACGATACGACCTATGAATTTCAAAATAAAAAAATGCTATTATACGTGTATCTATTTTACATTAATGGTTGTTATTGTAGTTATATTTCATAATTTTACCTGGTTAATGAAAATATCAAGTTGAAAATGTCTGTGTATGAAAAATAAGGACGATTTATCTAAAGGTCCAAATAGGTCAAAAACAAAATTTATAAAATCAAAATTATGTTGAAAGAAAATAAATTAACATAAATTGAATCAAAAAACCTATAATAATGTTATATTGTTTTATATTATTATTAAAAGTCAAATAAACGTATTAAGTTAAAAATGTATCCACTAGCCTATTTAATGAATATTTCTTCATCTAATCGAATACACTAAACTCGTAGCACATTATCAATTAAGTTAATTAAATTATAGTGGTTTTGTGTATTTTGTATACATATAAAATATATTCATACTTGATTAATATCAACAAAGTTTTAATCCAGAACTTGAGAAGATTCTCAGAATGTATATCAACATACATAATAATCCAAATTATACAACGATATACAATGTTGATATTGTGACGCTATAAAATGTTATATATAGTTAAATATGTAGTTAAATATATGTTAAATATAGTTATAAAATGTCAATATATTGCCTACCAATACATTAAAAAGAATAAACACAATAGACAAAATATGAAAATCGTGTTTATATTAATTTGACAGTGGCAGTACACGTTCTAAGGTTATACGATAAGTCATGATATACACACGAGTAACTGTATATGACGAATGTTAAACTTAGCACGATGAAACGTTTTGCAACTAAACCAATTTATTCAATAATCACATAGTGTCATAACAAACGCTATGCCAACTCTGATTAATTACATTTTGAATGGAGGGTTACGTACCTACTATCTTGACGAATACAAGTACACTATTATAACTTTAACTATTATCGTTTCATGGAAACTCATTGTAGTATCCGATTTCGTCGAAATTGTATTTACGACGTTTATAATTCATAACACATTCCAATTATTTATTTTTATTATATTTTTATATTTTTTTTTTTTGGCTGCCAAAATAATTATTCGAAAAATATTGTATCCAATTTATAACTGAAAATGTTATACATATTTATTACTACAAAAATGTAACGAATTTTGTCATTTTGTAAAAATCTAATATTTAACCTTAAATTATTTTAAGCTTAGGTTAAATTGGTTTATTTGGAATATTAATAGTTAATGTAATGGCAAACCAAAATTATTTTATCGACATTTTCGAAAAAAAGATAAGAAAACATGAAGATTTCTTTAAATGGCTTATAAAAAATATTTTTAAAATTACACCGACTATAGTGAATGGTAAAAATTCCAAGTCTCTACGGTTATTATTTTTTAAATTACGATTAAAAAAAAATTCGATTTTGTCAAAACCTGGTCCGTATATTATGCCACGATTTTATAATTTTATCAGGTTTTCAAAACTATTAAGAAATTAATAAGGAAATTTGTGGTAATGAAAATTACTCCGTTCAAAGTACCAATTAAAGAACATTTCATTTTATATCAGAAATCTCTAATGATTCTGATGATCAGAACAATCCTTCTGGTTGAAACAGAGTACATAACACAAAAACAACATACATTTCTTGGTAAAATCAATACTTTCCTCATTTCACTCAGAATCTAATAAAGTATAAAGCTAGTAAATACTAAATTTGTGTTAGTCTTTCGTTGTATCATTTTGTAATATAATTGCATAACTATTATGGTAATCGTTAATATCATTGCTTTTGAAACATTGTTTTTGCGGAGATCTATACTGTATACAGAATATATCTACTGAAATAAATTAAAAAATAACCAATTACAAAAAGATACTGTTCCAAATACTGATCCTGTGTGGTGTCGTATGACATTATTGGTGAATATTTACTATCCAACCAAAATTTTTAATACCGAAAAAATAATCTATCTTTGAAAACTAATACATTTTTGAGTTTACTCAGTATCAAAAATTATGAATATGATCATATTATAGCTATTGTATTAAACAATTATACCTCATTTTTATAATGGAAACTGATTTTGAAAAACGGAGGTATTTTATTGAAAAAGGATGACAGCAACAGCTGTTTAAATTTTCATTCAATAAAAGTGAAGATACATTTTTAACAATAGTAAAAAATACATACAGTTAGTTTTTTGAGGTATAACAGTTATAACATCTATATTATTTGGAAATTGATAGTTTTATTTACATTTACACTCTTCGATTTTTAATTTAAATATTTTTACCAAAAAGCAGAACAAAAATAAACTCATTTTTTAACTGTTTATCATATGTTTCGTTGTAATTTAGTCATAAAACATGATATATTTATACTTTTTAAACGTTAAACACATAATAGTATATAAACATAGTATAATGTAACATAAAACCATGGTCAATAAATTATTCGAAATAAAAATAGGTGAAAATTTTTTCGGTATTTCAAACTCTTATGTTTGCAAAAATCAATATAAGTTAAAACGTGTGAAGCACAATTTATTTCATAAATAAGCCACATTTCAATAAAACATATTATAGAATTTATCAGTAATTTTTCATATCAGTCTACAGACCGACCACCAAATATACGTTTCTGTGATTTATCCCATTCAATACTGACACGTCGCCAATTTTTAGCAGGATTTATATTCTTGAACAATGGCTGGCGTCGACATTTGACCTTAACAGATAATAATCAAATGGTTTTGTTCAAAAAAGTCGAAAAAAATATTTTATTTATTCAAAAAATAAATTCACATTTATTTCATGGAACGATATAAAATAATAAATCATCCGTACCATAAGAGCTGCTAATATAACTATTGTCTCACTATGTAGTATATGATGCCTTTTTGGACATACGATGGATAGTTAAAATCCTTAGTGCAATGATTCACAATTTTTTATAAATTGCATTGTGATACATTTTTATATAGGAGCAATTTTTAAAACAATAATTACTTAAAATGATGGTGTTATTAGTTATACTATAGTAAATAGTATTTCAATATACTTTATTGTAATTACACTGTTAATAGAGTTCCCAGAGACTGAATTATTATTATTTTCAAAAAAAATTATGATTTTATATTCTCCTTAGAATTTTACCAATCGGTCAAAAAGACATACATGAAATATATCAACAAGAAAGTTAAAAATAATTATGCAATAATACGGAAAATAAATGTTTAACTTTAACATTGAGTTTATTTGTTTATTTATTATAGAAGACATTTTATTAATTAGCAGGTTTTTGTGTAAAATAAATATAATTATTATTTTTTATTACATCGAGCAATTTTCAAATGAATTTTACTCTTTTATATGTAGATGGTTATTTTTTTATTTCTATACACGAGAAACCATTAAAGCTTTATAGAGCTTAAATGAATAATAAAAATTGAATAATACGAATAGATTGAAAATAGACAGTACGCAACAATATTATACTCAGTTGTTACAGTTATAAGAAAATTATTAAAACACGCAAAATATTCTTCAATTAATTACGTCCGTAGATGATTAACTAATGATAATTAATCATTGGTTTTTTTTTTTTTTTTTATAAGCCGGGAGTAAAAGAGTAACGGGAAAAAATACAAAATATAAAAAAAAAGTAAAGGAAAACGTGATTATTTTACCAAATCTGTGAACGGTTTTGTAGATGGTACTTGATCGTCAACGGATATTTGACGAGCCTGCGGCACGCCAGAAGTCAGTTCACTGATTGTTTTCGAAGAAGAGTATATGAAGGCACACCACGCATCCCGCCTGTCGTCCGATACCTCATCGAGATTGATCTGAGGATACAGATTTACTTTGGGCCTCGTACGCACGCTATCGGTTCTCGCATCCGCGTGGTCTTTATTGTACTCGATAATTTGCTGCAAAATCGCGTACGTTTACAACTAGTAAAACTCGAGACCCACGTAAAACACTTAATTACAATAATATTATAAGTCTTGAATCCTTCCAACCGTTAACTTATGTGCAGGGGTATCTGACATGTCACCAGTGCACGTTTAACAAACCAATGCCAGTTAAACGAACTATACTTAAATACTTGAATAAATATGTGAACGTATACATTTTTCGATCCCGAGCACATGTTGGAAATGTGTTATTATTTATTATTATTATTATTATTATTATTATTATTATTATTATTATAATTATTATTATTATTATTGTTATTATTATTGTTGTAATTGTTATTATAATTAATTATAGTTCGGATAGTTCGCATACTTCGGATTAGCCATAATGTATAACTGCATAGCATATCGATCAAATACACGTTAATATTGCCTAGTGTGTACAAGTGAATAAGGCTATTGTATCGCCATCAGCCGTGAGTACTATGATTTTGTGGTCGTCTCGGGTATTCTTAGAAATCACTTAGGATATAAGTGATTTCTAAGAATAAACAATCTAAGTTCTTAGACTGTTTTGAGAAATAATTAGTTTCATCAAACGTATCCCATTCGTTTACTTCACTCCTTTTGAACAAACAGTTGTGTGTACCCTTGTAAGCCGTCCGATCGTAAGGTAAATTAGGTAAGGCAAGTTTCAAACCACAATGCTAAATTTGTATCCATTCTATATGCATTTGAATAAATGTAATTATTTTATTTTTTTAATAAATGTATTCTATAAATGTATTCTCGAATGTTTATTTATATCTAAAACCTCCTTTGATGAATTAATTAAAAATTACCCGACTAAAATGTGATCGTCGAATGAGTTATTATTGGAAAAATAAATAGTTTAAACGAGACTCATTAAAACAAATCACAATAAAAATAACATCACAAATTGAATTACTCGTGAAGCAATTTACATTTGCTAACTCCACCGAGTCGCATTGCATATTAAAAGTTTTTACAAAAAATAAATTTACCGAATTTCATAAAAAAATATGTTTAGAACAACACCTGTAACGATTCCAACTTCAGATTTGTTTAGCGTGTTTTCATTAAATTTTGTGGATATTCTCTGCAAACGGTAAACATTATTCTAATCCAAATTTTCCTTATGCGATATTAGGACTGTATATTGAAAAGTTTTTCAATTCGAATTGGCCAAATCTTGTGTGATTTCAAATTTATAAAAATAAATCTATCCCAGAAGATAGACGGTTTTATTTTTAAAAGATTGATTTATTTTTTATTCAGCTTGAATATATTGATAAAATTTATTAATCTTTAATAAAATGTATACCGTACTTAGAGGAAAAAGTTTATGACTGTTTGAAATTTAAATATTTACGAAATTGCATAAAATAGCGATTTATTTTCAAACGATTTTTAATATTTGTTATAATTCTACAAGTATAAGTCGCAGATTTTTGAAATTTCTACCAGCTGTTAATATTGGTATTTCCTTTATGTCATATTTTTTCAAAATATAATATTGATTTTTAAGCCACTTATAGGCATTTAAAATATTCGATTTTTTTACATTTTTTTTTTATAATCGGTGAAAAAAAAAATTTGGCTCCTACAAAATACTTGAAAATTTAATAGAAGATTCCACAGAAGTAGTTCTTAATGTCATTCAAAAATTATTAATGTTCATAGGCACAATTTTTTTTTATAAGCGTTTGAACAGCGAATATTGACATAGAATTACATGTAAAATATAATATAATGTATAATATTCTAGACTGATATGACAAGATATCGGTTTTTTTTAAAATGCTCTAACTCAAAAACGAAAAACTGCAACAACTTGAAATTTTCACCAAATCTTTATATTGACGTTTTCTATACATGGTTAAGTTTTCAAAGTATTTTGACATATTTTGACTTATTTATAGACAATTTTTCTAAATTTTTCGTTTCAAAATAAAATATACTTATTACAATATTTATAAATAACAATGTATTATATTCTAGACTAACATATCTTCTCCGTTCAGAATCGTTTTTCGTATACAATGATACCTATCTTTGAATTCAAATTTAACAAATCCATTATAATGACCTATCATATATTATATTATAATCCTATGAAGATTCGCACTCCACCCCCAAGTGTACAGCAGAGCGAGGCCCATCCGGTTATTTTATTATTATTATCATTATTACCTAAACAATAAAAATTACTTTTAAATTAATATTTTGTACGCGATCACATTTAAAATTTATTGTTTTTGTTGAAATATAAAAATAATTATTGAAAATAATTTAAATAAAAACGTTGAATTTCAATTAGTTTTATATATATACATTTAAGTATCTTATTAATTTGTTTGTATGCATGTTTATATGTTGGACTAGATTTTAATTGTATACATATTTTCGTAGGTACTAAACCGCACAATGAATAATATGCAGTAACGATATTCTGTAAAATAACTTCAATAGAATCGGATTTTAGAAACGCAAAATTGGTACTTATATCTGATATGCATACAAACTTATATAGCAAACAAAAATTATTTACGTTTCAATAATACAATAAATCAATACTCGTAAATATACAATATATATTGTATGATTATAATACTAACTTAGATTGAAAATAAGACTATACTGTAGTTGGTGCATTGCATTATACTAATTCGATGTTCGGTGGATGTTTTATAGACGCATTCTTGCTATTAATCCATGTGTGCCTAATTACTTGAAACGTAATGTCTTACATTGAGTATCAATTCCTTCAGAAGTTCATTGTCCGATTCAACAACGGAAATTGCACGTATCTACTTAAGCTACGAAATGAGACTGGAAAATGGGCATTGAAATGTATTAAGGACGATGAAACATCTATTTATAAGACAATATTCCAATTAATGCCAACATGAATCAAATGTGTGTTGATAATTTGGATTTTTCGTAACGATTTCAATCGATTAATAAAAAATTACAAAATCTTAATACATTTTTTTATTTTATATGATTTTTATAATAATAATTTATTTTAATAAAACGTCTCTTTAGCCATACTCTATTAAACAAGATGAAGTATTTCCATATATTTTTAAAATATTAAACTGTCAAAGGTTATGATTAAATATGAGTTTTTATGTTACATCAGAGACCAATCCTTAATACTTTCAAGATAAGTACAAACATTGGAGATAAAACAAGAACAATTTAGAAAATAACTAGCATGAAACGTTATCGTTAAAAGATAAATTAATAATGCATTACCCATAAAACAAAATCATACGAATTACTCATTATGCATAAAATACATTCAAGTCATTGTAATAGTAAAATCAAACAATATAACAATGTAATACAATTAATGGTAAGTATAACTTAAAAAATGTATAAATAATGTATGGGGCTTAAATAAACAAAAATTAATAAACTGCTTAAGACAATATGTGCAAATCACCAACATTCGAAGTACAAATAAAAGAACACCAGAAAGTTAGTAGATTATAAACTAACAGCAAATTCAGCAGTAGCACAGAACATACTTAACAAAAATACTCTAGTATATTTTGACGATATAAAAATAATAAATATGGAAGCAAACGATGGAAATCTAGTGATAAAATAGTGTCTGTAAGTCTTGAACATCAGCACATAACTGAAAACAGGAACAAGTTCAAAAAAGAAAATCTAAACACCACATTATATTTTATAAATATTTTTTTATAAAACAAACTGTAAGTAAAACAAACTTGTTGACAACACACAGTTCAATTAAAACTCATTACGGTCTGAAAGTTGGAAAACATTGAACTAGAAAACATACTATATAATAGACAGTGATAAAATGAGCCATGTACAGCAATACCACATATAGATATGTAGCAACGTAAACATAGTTAAAAACTATATATTATTTAATTTTACACTGATAAAAAGCCAACAATTGTTTCCAAGGACCGACGGTTTTTAATGCATTCATTTATTTTCAAACTCGAGTGAAATATAAAGTTAAAAATAATTCAACTATAACAAAAACTAATCTCAAGCACAATTTATCATGTTTATTTCAATTAAAACGCTTTGCAAGATATTCATTAATTACAAAACTTTTTATTTGCAATACATAGTTACACTTAGCATAGCAATCTAACATTATCACGTAGTCCGTATCGTTGGAAATTAGATCATATAAAATCAACCTTTGCGTAGAAATGAGTACGTGAGTAGTAAACCGAGTACAGTACATTTTCATCCGTCCAATAATTCTAAGTGAAGTTCGACGATGGAAACCCACGACTTGGAAAATAACCAAATTCTGTTGTTCTTGATATTAAATTATAAATCGATCGTAACAAACAATATCAAAATGTATTGTACTCAACAGAGAAAGAGAGAGAACTGTTTTCATTTATAATGCAACAATACCAAAAGGAAAATTGCTTAACCACCAATACTCTAAGGGACAGAGAGAGAGAGAGTAAAGAAATTACAATACTATTAAACGTGGTTTCGACGGCAATGACGAATGGTCGCTCGATTACCGATTGATATTTAAACGCATAATTTAGCCTAAATCGTCTATGACAACCGGGTATATGTACGACAGAGCAGGATCACGGTATCATCTTTTGTCGCCGACGTCTCGAATCCGGATCCAATTGAATACGTTTCGTGCATTGTAATGGCAATATTTCGCATACCTTGGTCGGCTGTAACGCGTCGGCTTCACACGACGATTGTTTCGATGGCTGTGAACAACCCGAACGTTCCGCATTTTCACGTCGTTGTTCCTTGTATTCGTAGTTGTCCCAGTCTATTATTCGCTGTCTTTCCGCCAGAAAGGGCCACATGAAATCCGAACGATTGGTCGTAATCCATTCGGTGGCCATTTCAAAGTTTCACTCGTATTGTAAAGTTTATCAATATTGGGAACGGGATCCGTCTAACCCGATGTTGTTGTTATTTTTGTTGCTTAGCGTCAAGTACTTATATATGTTTATATATTTATTTATTAACTCTATAACTCTTCCTCTCTATTACATGACACTTGGTTTTAAATATGTGATACATACTGATACGAATCTGAAAATCGCCCTTATGATATTGTTACCGTCGCAATAGTGGTATAAAAGTGGCTCAACAAAAATTATCACTCGACGGTCGACGACCCCGTCGAACCACCACCGGCCGGCCAATCAACACACTTATGCACACGTAATCACGTAGTTATAAGTTAATTTTAACATCTGTCTCTTCGTTATCCGTATTTTTCGTATTTGTAAGTGAAAAGTCCAGTGTGTGTGTGTGTGTGTGTGTGTGTGTATGGGTATTACTGTAAATCCGTGCGTGATTTATTCTGTGTCTTGTGTCAATCATTGTCCAAGAACGTTGTGTAATTTATATATTTTTTATCATTTTTGTAGTGTGTGCGCTAATCGCAGTTTATTATTATTTTTTATGCGCGTTTATTCAATTTGTTATAATTTATATGAATACTAAGCCAAAGGGGCCATATATTTTATTGTATCAGATTCTTATACAGTGCTTGAATTGTTTCTTGCTATGAATTATTCTTGTGTTTATTTAAATAATTATTTGTAAATCAGCAACACTACAAATTATATAACATTTTTACATTTATTTTAGTTATAATTTTTTCATTAATTATTAAGTTACACACATAACATACACATACACACAAATATATATACACAACACATTTTAACAAAGATCACTAGTAGTTACACGGTGAACCCAACCACAGTTATTATACCACTACATATTAAAACATTTGACTGGTCGGTGATGAGCAACACACAAAATTCGTCGTCCGAGCACGCGTCATGCTATTTGACGCACCCGGCCCACACAGATATACTAATTAAAAATGTAGGTACATATTTATTTTATGGAAAAATAATTTATATTATCAACAAACCCATAGGGTTTTTACATGAAAAAAAAAATCAAATCAACGTTTCAAAGAAACAATTCGTAGTGTATTCGATTTCCTTATTTTAGTATTTTTTTTCGTGTTCAAACGTTTGTTTTTTCTAGAATAAAAAATATATTTACAAAAAAATAACCACTTAAACCACCTTGGTACGTTTTGGGTTCGACGATAGTGGGCTCACTTCCGCATCCCTCGGGATGTGCGTGTTATCGTCCACCGACCGTGTCTGGAACGGTAACTGGATAGCGCGTCAGTAGTTAGCTAACATAACATTCAGGACTTCTCTTTCCTTTGGGGATAACAACGAAATAACAGGATTGTACGGTCGACGGCAATAGGTCCCTTTTGCACAAAGACCAGCCACACTCTGTATAATTCACTCGTGTACATGTCATAGGCGTGTATATCATGCACAGACTTGACAGGGGAGATTATTCGAAGTATATATTTTCAATTATTGCGGTTTCTATAAAAATCAACAATCAAATTTATTTTATTTGCACTATAGTTTCAGTAAAATAAGTGAATAAGTATTGCGAGTTTAGTAAAACTTAATACAAGAGTATAATATTATCTTACAAATAAAGATGGTTTTTCCACCGATCATAATAGATTATTAAATTGTACTCAATTACATTATTAATATCATACCCCAGTACACCACGAGCTTTAAATTTACTTATTAACTTTAAAGAGTATCAAAACAATAATAACGTACAAACAAGATTTTTTGCAAGACAAGTTATATTTAATTGTAATATATGTAATATTATAAATATTATATAGATTTGGATAGAAACGTCGACAAATATTTATTTTATTTTTCCTGTCGGTAATATTTTTATATTTTAACACGAAATAGAGAAGTTTAGTCTCTTCCGCTGTAAATGGTCCAACGGTCTAGATCCAATAGATGAGGGGTGACTTTGTATAATTATAATAATTTGTATTATTATAATTGAATTGTATTTGCCGGTACATAAAGATATATAAATATAAAAAAACTGAATTCTTATGTAACCTAACCTTCGAAAACTGCGGCCACCTATAAAATTTAACTGTCGTGTTTATAACATAAATAACACACATCATCTTACCGTATAAATTTCGTTTGAAAACCGGATACCAGGTAACTCATTTATTTCCTTTCTCAATGAAATTTTATGACGGATGACAAGAATAAACCACGAACACGTTTTCTTCACATTTCAAGTGCGACGGACGTCTGCATGTTTAACGATATTTGTTCCACAACATACACCTAGGACGAAGTAAATCATGGTTACTTCATCGTCAAGGGACCGTTTGCTTCGGAAACGGTCGTCAAACGTGCACCCGATCCACACATATAGTAATAACACATAAGTTTGCACCGAACCGATAAACGAGACGAAATGTTAACATCTAACTACTTAGATCGACTAGCCCGTTTTCCTAAACGTGTCTTCACTGCATTCACTCCAAAACCTCTCACATCCACGTCTTAGTATACCACATATATCCTTCAAAACCTCACACTTCCAGACAAGATCACTTTTCACAAAACAAATGACTATAACCTCGCAATTCGACTGCCGAATCTTCAGCTACCGTACGGCTCCAAATATGAATTGAGTTTCCCCTCTAGGTAGTTGGTTACCGAGATGAGTGTAGTATCACGAACCATTGAAAAGTCGAATTGCTAGGCACCACATGAGACGTCTAAATCCAAAAATAACGCTCTTGCCACGTCGTGAAAACCGTGTGTAGCTCTATCCCCTCCCCCCCCAAGAAAAAGAACTTCAGAATACCTTCCATTTTCTCGATAAAAATAAACACCTCACAATTCCAAATCAAACCTTCTCACGCTGCCAATAGCCACCGTAAAATTCCACAAGCAATTTCATCCTCTCCAGAACCTCATACTTCCACAGATAAGACCACAGTTCACCAAACATACGAAAAGCTACCGTGCGGCTCTAAATAAGCACAAGTTGCTCCTATTGCAGGGTGGTTACCGACGTATATAGTTTCTAGTATCACAAACCTTGTAATTCAAATGTTAAATTACCAGCTACCATACGGGATAAAAATTGTCATAGATTTTGATTTCTTTTTACGTCGACAACATCGTGTGTAGCTATTACCCATCCCCCATGAATGAACCTTATACTTCCAATACAACTAAACGAATACTTACCATAAACATCCATAAACAGGCCAGTCCTTTCCCTATAAGTTCTATCACTCCCCAAAAAGTATCCCTCTCCCTTAATATACATCCACATCCTAATATACCACCAATACTAGTCATATACATAGTCCTACACTCTACAAAACCTCACACTTACAGATAATACCATTATTCACAAAACAAAAGAACAGCTACGTGCGGCTCCAAATAAGTAACAAGTTGCTGGGTGGTTACCGATGAACGTAGCTCTATAACATCCTTAACTTCACAATTCGACTGCCGAATCTTCAGCTACCGTACGGCTCCAAATATGAATCAATATGAAAATATGAATCCTCTACGAAGTTGGTTACCAACGAGTGTAGCTCTTTAGTATCATGGACGTACTAAAGGTCGTAAATGTCAAATTGCTAGCCACCACACGGAACGTATTGGGTCGAAGAGCACGTAATCTTGCCACGCCTTGAAAACCGTGTGTAGCCTTATCCCCTCCCCAAGAAAAAGAACCTCACACTTCAGAACACAAAAACCGTAACTCTCTAGAACTTGCACCTCATTAACTCACTACCAGATTGTCTTTCTTCTTACTCTATTAAAAATTGCATTATAAACATTAACTTCTCGTCTCGCGCGTCTCGGCCCACTCATTTCCAGTGGTGCGATCGATCGGGTGTTGCACAAACCCTGACTCAAATCCAAACCATAAGGGTTACGATGGTTTCAATTTAAATATGTTATACATCGTCCTACCTTACATAACTTATAGACTCTCCAAAGCTGTACTCAAATCGTTCACTTTAGATCACTATTATTTGCTACGAGTTGTCCAAAATTTGTTGATTGCTCGTTCTCATACTTTGATTTTGTTAGAAATTAAAGGCTAAATATCTGTCGGCTGTAAAATTATTGAACATTAAATTATTATTTTCATAGAATATATTTGATATTTAAAAATAAAGTATATGTGGCATGTAATAGTTATATTATTGTGGTGTTTTATAATAAGTCCGTTGCTGTTTGTTACGTATTGTTTATCTTTTCTTTTAAGCTAACCCTACGATACTGTTTTTAAATTGTATATAGTATTTAAGTATTTCATGTTCGAAAACGATTTACTACTACATTTTCATACATTAATACGTTAATACATTTTAATACGTTACGTTACATTAATACGTCGTTTAACTGCTAGTTATCATTCAATTATATTCTATACCCATATCTTCGTATGTACCTCCTTAGTATTTTATATTCTATATTAAAATTAAAAAAACCCGTGATTATAGATATATAAGAGATATTATCTATAAGCCTTGATGACAATTATCATATTAAATGTAAATGAAAGATTACAATCAAAAATCGTTTATATTTTTACATAGAGAAAATTTTATTAAAATTATTGAATGTTAGTTTTAGTAAAAGGGATTGTTATTTTTTTTTTAAATCGACTTTTTGACATAGAATTAAGGATTTTTTTCAATGTTCCTTGGCTCTCATTCTTCTCTTTCATCTTTCTCCCAAATATTTGAGGATGGCCACCCTTATTCAAACTTCCACTTATCTCGATTTTCTATATCCCCTAAACACACACCAACATCTCTCATAGCATTATAAATAGTACCCAACTATTTAATTTTGGTCTTCCTCTTCCTCCTTCCCTTCATTATTCATTTCCATAACCACTCTTACTGCTTTTGTTTCCTCTCGCCTCATCACATGCCCAAACCATTTCAGTCTATTTTCTCTCATCTTGTCCTCTTTCGATGCTACACCAATATTACCTCTCACATATTTGTTCTTTATTCTATTTTCCCTTGTCATTCCACTCATCCATCTCAGCATTCTCATTTCCGCAACACTTACACTCTACTCCATTCACTTATCGATCGCCCAAAACTTGACACAGTCGTGTCTCAGGGATACCGCGATCTCACCCGTCATACCCCTTTGACTTGGTAACATCATAGGTCATTTATCAATCGGGTCACCCGAGCGATTAAAAGAACCAGTTTTGGAGACAGTGATATGTCATGAAGGATTCACGGATGATGGGTCGACCGCCGCGAATGACTGATGAGTTTGCTGTTAGCCGACTTCGTAACCTATTTGCACCTTTGTTTTCTTTAAACATTTGTTTAAACAAATTAAACGATTTTTTATTTTTTTTTTTTTTTTTTTTTATTGTATTTAATATTTTATTATCATAATTATAATTATTATTATTATTATTATTATTATTATTATTATTATTATTATTATTATTATTATTATTATTATTATTATTATTATTATTATTATTATTATTATTATTATTATTATTATTATTATTATTATTATTATTATTATTATTATAATTATTATTATTATTATTAATAACTTTGATAATAATTCAGTTTTTATTTGTTAAAATTTGTATTGTACTACGTGACAAACCCTAAACCACATACCATAGTTGAATCTCACTAGAGCCTAGTACAATTGACTTAGGCTATAATACAAGTATAAGTCATATGCCTATTATCACTTTTTGGTTCCCAATCATACATTTAGCTTGTACACAATGTGCTAAAAAGGTCTGGATAATGCATATAGTACAAAATGTAAGATATGTAACGTCACGTAAGATAATAACCGTCCGTTATTCGTTGAAGCTACCCATTCATTTTTCCTCGGCATTATTCGACATATCCCCAGCGTGACAGCACGATAGCAACAATAATTTCATTTATTTCCGAAGAGTGTTTATCACACACTTATAAGCAGGGTTGGGCATTATTCGAATGAAATTTTATATGGATGATTATTTGTATAACATTTTATTTGAATAAACTATTACTCGAACAATTTTTTAAAATTATTCAAATAAAAATCTATTCGAATAATTTTATTTTCAACTAATATTTAACTATGATTATTCGATTAAAAAATTATTCGACTAAATATAGTCATAGATTTAGACTATATATAGACTAATATAGTCATAGATATTCGAGTAATTTTCTTTTATTTTCTTTTGATAAACATATGGTTGGTACTTAAAAACAGCCACATATTATACACAATAGTTAGCATGGCATTTTTTTTTTTTTTGAGTTACACGATTGTGATTTATTTTATTATTCAGAAAAGTGTAAAAATATCTTAAATAAAACAAATAACTATCAATATAAGAAAGTTAATAATTAGGTACGACACAAGTTATCATAAAACTATCTTCAAAGTTTATGTAGTACAAAGTACATTTGATAAAACCACATTTTCTATGTTTATATATCATAAAATTAAACAGATAACTTTTATAGCTACAATCCTACATCTATCTTATTAAATTTTTGTGTAGAGCTCTATAATTGAACTAATACATATGAGGTACAACTTACGTACCTTAGTTCCTAAATAGTATAATATATTATGTACGATAATAGCTACATGTCAATATTGTAGTGTGCCGTGCGGTAATATTTCTTATTCGAATAAAAATAATTGAAAATCATTCGAATACATTTTTATTCAAATAATTATCTAGATAAAATGTTGCCCAACACTGCTCATAAGTACAAAACATGAGTTGTTAAATGTTCCCGAAATCTTATAAATATTCCAAAAAAATTAATTAACGCAGCCTATGCTTTTGGTTTTCATTACATCGAGCGCTTTACCGATGATGTATGTACCAATAAAGTGATATCAATACAAAACACAAATAGTTATTTTTATTTATCAAACATTTATCGAACCTTATTCAAAATTTAAGTAACTGCATTTTTTTAGCTTTTTTTTTTCACTGACTACCATCTTAAAATTTTAATTTTATATTACACCAACGATTCCTCTTAAATTAATCTAAACAACATAACACAATTTAATAAATACCAAACAAATATTTTTTAAGCGTACAGATATTCATAAAGAATAAATATCGAATTGTCTTAGAAGGAAAAAATCAATCAAAGTTTTAAAAGAACTTAGCTGTCTGATCTAAGTAGGCAGAATGACAGACTACTCTAGCGTTTTTTAAACTGTGTTCTGCGGAACCCCTGGGTTCTGCGGAGATCACTTCGAGGTTCAGCGAAGCTTAAGTTATTTCTTCAAAATTTTCAAAAAAAATCACTTCAAAATATCCAACTAAAGATTAGTAGAGGGAAAAAAGTTTGCAATTATAGAAAAAAAATGTGCAATATACAGAAATAATATTTGAATGTCGTTGATAAAAATACTAATTGGTTACGACCGTCTGCGATAGCCGACACATAATAGTATAATACGACAAATACGTCAGTCGGCCGTGTCTTGCGATACTTTTCGTAGTATTCTAGAACGTCTCAAAGTTGGTTTTGTTATATTGTTACAATATGGAGAGAGCTTTAAAAGAGACTCTTAAGTGTTTTATTCCAGAACATGAATCTTTTGCATTGAACTCGATTCATAATGATAATTATGGTAACAATGAGAATGATACAAATGAAATCACCCCAAAAGATTTTAGGCCAGTAACTAAAAAATGTAGGAAATAAGATGAAAATTACATGTCATTAGAATTTATGAATAATAATGATAATCCTCAGTGCGTTATTTGTAGCATAGTTCTCCCAAATTTCTCTATGGCTCCAACTAAAATGCGTCGTCATTTAGAATCTATTCATGATGAACTTAAAGAAAAAATTGTAAAATTCTTTATTCGAAAGCATGACGAACTATTAAAATCAATAAAATGTATGGTTCAAACCACAAAAACCGTGAGTAAAAACGTAACAGGGGCTTCTTATTTAGTTAACTATCAAATATCTCAACGCAATGAAGCTTACTCAATTGCCGAAAGTCTTATAAAACCTTGTGCTATATAGATGGTAAAATGTATGTTAGATGACAAATCAGCAAAAGAAAAATCTAAAACCTCACTATCAAATGACACGGCAACTAATCGTGTCAATGATTTGTATTAAAATTTATATTTAATCTAATTAAAGTAATTATTATTAAATTTTAAGTGTTATTATATATACATACTATTTTTATTATTTTTATTTTAACATATTTTTTTGAATTAAATACCTTTAACACGATATTATTATAATGTATTTGCCATTAATCCTAAAATAAGCTACAATGCTAAAAAAACAGAAGGGGTTTCACGGATAAAGAAGTTTAAGAAACACTGGACTACCCCATTACATCGGTTCTTCCATCAAGTGAAGCTTAACTTTCCTTTTGACAAAATCACTGGTCCCAGTAATCTGCTACCTACCCTAAAAACATACAAATACGATAATGGTATTAGGATAGGGTAACCAGACGTCTTGTTTAAAACGGGATTGTCGCTTTTTTTATCATCACGTCCCGTGGTCCCGACAAATTTTGAATGGGACGCTTTTTATCCCGTTTTTAGAAGATTGTCCCATTTCAATCCCGTTATTCCTATATTATTTGTTATACAATGTATTAATGCTTGTAAATAAAATATCTATACATGGAAAAAATACAAAACAATTTTATTCGTATATTTAAAATGTTCAACCAAAATTAGAAATAACAGATAACAGTTTTCGTGGAACAACCGTTAAGTCCCGATGCCGACGAACTATACGATTTGCGATAAACATGAGACATGTTGTATGGTACGAGATATATATATATGTAGTTCTACAAACTAAAATTATATTATTTATAAATTTATAATTAAAGCTATTAGATATTATATTATAGTCGTTAATCGGTAATAGCTTTTGGTAAACACTGTTGACAGTCGATCCATGAATTCCTTTCCGTGAAGTCGTTGTATTTTAGGAAACGGTAAAGTAAAAAAAAAAGAACCGGATAGGCCTCGCTCTG
Source organism: Sipha maydis (assembly GCA_034509805.1). NCBI lineage: Eukaryota > Metazoa > Arthropoda > Insecta > Hemiptera > Aphididae > Sipha > Sipha maydis. The sequence continues at coordinate 44,879 of JASXSY010002538.1, read as the reverse complement.
CTGTACAGTTTGGGGTGGAGTGCACCTCGCTTATAGGATAGGTCATTATTATAATGGATTTGTTAAATTTTAATGCAATGATAGATATCATTGTATACGAATAACGATTCTGAACGGAGTTCATATGTTTGTCTAGGATATAATACATTGTTATTTATAAACATTGTAAAAAGTATATTTTATTTTGAAACGATAAATATATTTTTCAATTAGGATGGGTTGGCAGTTGCATACAGCGATATAGTTTGTCAGTCTCGAACATTCTACATTATATTATATTTTACATGTAATTTTATGTCAATATTCGCTGTTCAAACGCTTATAAAAAAGAATTATTAATATTTATTAATATTTAAGATTTTAATAATTTTTGAATGACATTAAGAACTACTTCTGTGGAATCTTCGATTAAATTTTCAAGTATTTTGTAGTAGCCAAATTTTTTTTATCACCGATTATAAATATAAAATGTAAAAAAATCGAATATTTTAAATGCCCATAAGTGGCTTAAAAATCAATATAATATTTTGAAAAAAATATTGCATAAAAGAAATACCAATCTTAATAGTTGGTAGAAATTTCAAAAATCTGCGACTTATACTTTTTAAATTATAAAAAATATTTAAAATCGTTTGAGAATAAATCGCTATTTTATGCAATTTCGTAAATATTTAAATTTCAAACAGTCATAAAATTTTTTCCTCTAATTCCGGTAAAAATTTTTTAAAGATTTTTGAAGAGTAGCTTATAGATAACCTAGCGTTAAAATTTTGAACCTTAAGTATGAACAGAAAAAATTTTATGAATTTTTATCTACAAAATAACTTGCAAATTATCGTGATTTTTACATATTTCGTATAAATTGGAACTTTGAGCACTTATAAAAAAAAATTGTGACTTACGATTTTAGATTTTTTTTTATCAGTTAAGGAACAACTTATAAGAAATCTTGTATTAAATTTTCAAGATTTTCTGGTCAGCCAAAAAAATTTTATCGTTATTTAAAAAAAAAATACTTAAAAAAATTGAAAATTTCAATTGTCTATAAATAGCTTAATAAAAGTCAAAATACTTTGAAAATTTAATGGTGTATAGAGAACGCTAATCTAAACATTTGGTGAAAATTTCAAGTATTTACATCGATTAGTTTTTGAGTTAGAGCAAAATAAAAAATTTGATTATGTCGAAAACTGGTTTTGCGTAAAAACTCCCGTTTTTCCCAAATTTCTTTATGGTTTTTCCCGTCGCATTTAAAAAATATTGGAAATTTTTAACTTTTGACCACCCAAAGTACCAAATAGATTCACTTTTCTGTCAGGAAAGTTGCTATATAAGGCAATCGAAGCATTTTTACTGCCCCAAATCGTGTCGACAGACACAAAAAAAAAAAAAAAAAAAAAAAACACACATCATTGTAAAATCAATACATTCTTCACTCCGTTCAGAATCTAAAAAATAATTTTTTATGATATGACAGAGATTTGGACTTTAACCATACGTTCCTTTCCGACGGGGACAACCGCCTTGGTTTCGAAGGACAGTTTGGCCTTCAAAATGACCCTAACCAAATATTATATTATTTTCATACTCTGAATTTCTATACTTAAACTATTATTTTTTGAAACATTATCCTAAATACTTAGTCGTATAATTATGATTTATGTTTTCTTGAGTCCGGGTAGTCAGTGCACATGAACTTGTACGTGTACATACGAGCTGCCACTGTAATTAACTGTCCGTAAGTATTGTTTTGTATAATCTTAACTAATACTAAAAGACGCACTCATCGTATTCGATATTGTCTATAGCGTATGCTTCTTTAACTTCTTTAATATTTAGGATGAGTGTTCTTCGAATGAATTACATGATGTGGTAGGTACTCTTCTTTCCTTGTCACACAATTTACCGCAATCGGTAATCAATATTATGCTGATTTTTGCTCCATGTTTTCTATTCATATCAATAGTACTGATTACACTTACAAATTATATAAACTTTTGGTTAACAAAACTCCAAATTATATCCTACACTGATAATTTTGAACTCGATGAAAATAACTGTTCGACTAAAAACATAACGCGGCGTGCTGTATAGGCAATCTAGCTACATTTGTGACTACAATCATTTTCCGCGCCGTAATAATGCATTTGTACATTACACAGTAATAGCTGAATTACTCGACGATGCCCGCAGAAATAACTGTAATCGTTCAACTCCTTACGAGTGTAGCTCTCTGTGGAAACAATGTATTTTTTAGTGCGAATCACCCAAAACAATATTTAAAACAAAACGTTATCTGACACATAAAACCATTGTGAAATAAAAATAATAAAAAAAAAATCTATATAAATTCAATTTTTTCTTTGAACCCTTATAGGTCTATTGCGTTTCTAAAATCATAACGACACCAAAATAAAAATTATAGTTGATAATAAAAAATACAAGAGAACACCAGTAAAAAATAAAAATATAAATATTAATGTTTATAAATAATGAACAATCAGTCAATCAGGACTTCATTATTGATACATACAGATCCTTTATTATTTATTTATTTATTATTGTACTAATTATTTAAATCATTTGTTTTCAATTTTCGAGTTGACTTAATATTATTTGTAGTTCTTCTGGGTATGAATTATAAACTAACTAATAAAACAACTAGAGTATTGGTTTTAGAAATAATGGTATTTTTCTTACGTATGCCTTACGTATATACCTTATGGACAAAGCTGTAAAATTATATTATATATTTAGGTAAATATTCTCAATAAGTATTTTAACTTACCTTATATATATATATATATTGATGATTTATTTTCAAAACCCGTCATAACTGTATGATTATATGGCTCTTAGTTTTATGAATACTAAGTATGAAGCAAAATGTTCTTTAACTATTACTTATATTCTTTTATTTTTAATGTATTGAGTTAAATTTTACATAGAGTAATAAAATTAAAAATATTACAATTGCTAATATTTGGTAAGACTTTTTAATTTTAAAATACTTCGTCCAAAATCGTGTACTCGGACATAAAAAACTCGTAAAACTAAGAAACTAAGCGGTCATTATTTCAAATCTAATAGCTTTTTTGTTATACTCATAATCTAAAAAGTAAAATTAAAAACAGGTAAGTGTATCTATGTATTCAAAATAATGATTTTCTGTATCACATCATGTGTTAATAAAACAATATTACGATCCGGATGATTTTTAAATATCTCATTCGACCTACATTTACAACCAGCGAATAAAATGTATTTGTTGTTATTAAGAACATCGGTTGGTATTCAATGCAGTTTATAGTATTTATCATGATTATGATATAATTACAAATAATAATAAATATTAAAAAATATAAATACTAACGTACATTGATTATACGAATTGAAATTTTTATATAATACAATATAAATTATAGTTCCCATTATCGGATTATATATTGAACTTCAACAACCAAAACAATATAGTATGATCTTCATTATTTATACTAATTTTTGATATGAAAATTGCAATTACCAAACTATCTTATTCTACATATTCATGTAAACATTTTTCGCGGATCCAATTACGTTTGGTAACCATTTTACTTTATGATCGTAAATCATATATATCATTTTTTTAACATACAATATCTTATTATAATATTGGACATAACGTGAACAGGTGTAAAAACAAAACCAAATCCGTGTTGACAGCTAGTTAACTCGAAAACCAACCGATACCATGCTAGAAGAAAGTGATGGCTAGTTGGATATGTGATTTTTATGTCAACGTTGATGCGAGGCTATATTTTATAAAATGTACAATTCTGCATGCTAAAAGTTAAACTGTTGAAAAATAATTGTTGGATATATTTATATTATAACATCAAAATAACTTCACCATATTTTAGAAATTGTTTTCATTGGAAAACAAACTATTCAGGGTCGGGTCCTTCTACTCTAATGTATCTCTATAAATATCATTATACAATTAGGATAATCTACACACTTACATAAAACAACACTTTAATATTCTGCAGTTCCTATACATATACTATATTATATAAACATAGACTAAATAAATAAAGATAATTAACAGATACTTATATCAATATTATTATAAATATTGAGGGAAACGCATATTTAATAATCTAAAATATTTAATAGACTAATTTATATTGCTGGTAAAAATCAAAACTATATTTTACCTTATTTTATGTAAGTAAAATATTTAACTCTGAATACATCTTAATGTAATATTGTAAAAAAAAATTACATTTTTTTATTAATTTTAAATTTTACAATCTGTAAATTTACTTTTTTTTAAATAAATTATAGCAATTGATTTTCTAATTGTAGGGTGATCATTGAGTAAGGTTCATTGAATTAAAATCAATTGAATAAAGGATCTGTTTATTGTAGAAATTTTATGGAATAAGAAAATAAAAAAATTAAAATAATCATCAAGCTGTTTGAACAATTTATATTTTTTTTATATTATATTTATACAATTAATGTGAACAAAATAATATCATATGACAATATTAACTATTATTATACAAAAGCATGGTATTTAAACAAATAAAATTTTAATTTGCTAATTTTAAATTAATTGGGTTTATTAAAAAAAAATAACTTATTAAAATAAGCTTCTAACAAATTATAATATTTCTAATATTGGTATCATTTTTATTAATCACTTTATAAATAAAAACATAATAGTACATCGTACACAACTATTTTTCTATTTTGGCTTTATATTTTTTATTCAATATTATTAAAATGTTTAAATATGTTTAAATATGTATTCAGTCATTAAATTGTTTACATAATCCTACATCAAAATCCTTGAATACACGTTTAAACATTTAAATATGGTGACAAACTTAATACTTCAAGGTTTTTCAATTTATTTAAATGAACTTCATTAAATTTTTTTTTTTTTTTAGAAAGTCTATAGTCTCAATTCATTTTCTTCTTCACGTAATTTTCGAATATCAAATTTATTCATGAAATAATAACTGGGCTGTCTGCCTTTCTGTAAATAAAAAAATTAATACCAATACATATTTATATTTTAATATAACTATAGTAAAAAAATTATCTTATCATCCATTATCAATTCATTATCATACTTAGATTGTATAAAGCATCATTCTTGTATTTACTATTAAATATTTCTACAGCTTTTTAATGTAAAATATTAATTCCTTATTAACTTATATAGTATTTTAACAGAATTCCTGCATTGTATTTAAAACACACACACACAACTACATTCTACTAATGGCATTATTTACCAGATCCTTAGCAATACGTTTAGCACCACATCCTATTAAAATTGTACTCATTACTTCCACTTGGTCAACAGACATTGCATAATGCAGTGCTGTTCGTTCAATCTGAAAAACAAATATTTTTGTTTCGTAAACAGCTTTAAATAAACACTTAATGCAAATTATTTTTTATAGACTATGTAAATACAGTTATTAAAGAAATGGAAAAAAACTCTAAATATTATATTCTGATTTCAAAATAATCGTGAGAGTTTTTTAATTGAATAATTTAATATTTGTCTCATAAGGCATAATTACAACCTGTTATTTGTAACATTTTAAAAATTATATGTTAACATTTAAATATTATAATTTACTAAGAAAATGTTAAAAAGAGAAATTACTTAAGAAATAATTTTTTTATATTTTTTTGTACAAATAGTTGAAACAATTTCTAAAATATAAATCAATAATCTTTAATAAATATAAACATATATTGAATCTTACATTATCAAGTACAGTTAATGTTGAAGGGAAATTCTCAGCTAAAAATCGTACAATTTCTTCATGTTGACTTAACACGGCTATATGTAAACTACACCGACTTCGTTCATTTTTTGCCATAGCCAACATAACAGATTCATCATTTCGCTCTTGTAACATTTCTTCAACTTGATTTTGAGCTCCCAAACGTATTGCTCTATGAAGTTGTTTTCGTTTTTCCTTGAATAAAATATTTTAATACAGTATACATTTTTATTCATTAACTGTTGGTAAGTTAAGTTCTATACCACAATAAATGTTCAATTAGTTCACTTACTTCAAATATAGGTATACACTGTAATATAGTTGAGATATGAGAATGACCTCTACTAGATGGTAAAGTTAAAATATCTTTATCAGTGTCTAAATCTAATATATGATTATACCCTTCCAATAAAAGTTGAATTACTTTGTTGTATTCACCTAAAAATGTTTCTTATGTTATAACTTATGTATAATAAATAAAACTTATCTGTGATAAATTTTAAATACTTTTTTTTTATTAAAATTTAAAAATCCCACAAATAAAAAATATCAACGATATACTCATATCTATAGGGCTGCTTATATTAAATATTTTTAAAATTTTTGAATAAATTAAAATTGTATATGTATTAATAACACAAGATATTGTCTTATTCAGTTTTTTTATATAATAAACCTCTTTATTATTTATCTGAACAATTATTATTTTAATTATATATTTTAATGTAAAATAGCTTCCACATTATATTACAAATTTAAACAGTTATATAAATTGCATTTCATATAATATTGTGTAAATTATGATGTATTATTATTTGTTAGATATAAGTATATTTAAAAAATATATTGAGAAAACAGTATAAAATTAAATATAATAATAAATAATTGATATAGATCACGTTGTCATACTATAACATTGAGATAAATAAATTACACCAGAAGCACTGCTGGTTGATCAAAAATGGCCAGGTAAGAAAGATAGGTATATTAGGAAATGCGTTGGGATATAATTGTTAATATACACATAAATATATATAGTTTTTAAAAATGTTTTCATTAGTTTGAATGTTTTTAATACGTAGTTATATGATATTTTAAAAAGGTTATTAAATCTACAAGATATATTTATGATTTTCAATCATAATTCAAAACTCTTATAGAAGGTAAAGAAGTCATTTCTTGTATATACAATGTACCAAATATAAATTAGATTCACTTCTAATTTTAAAATATATAGAACAAATTAAATAATAAATAATTAAAATAAAACTATATTATAAGATTAAGTAACTCGCCTATTTTAATAATTTCTTATGTCTTTAAACCATAAATTTATTTTCTGAAAATATTGGTTTACTTAAATTTCACATTGCACCAAGAACAATCATTATATTGTTAGCAAAACTTGCATAAACCGATTTAAATTGAAAAATTCGACATGATTAGACATTTAGGTTTTTGTATTATAATCCAATATAGTCTTGTACTACTTTTATACCACAAGTGTTTAAAACAGTTGGATAAATTTAACAAAAAATGTCATCTTTAGTTGGTCAATATATACAACTGAATATAAATGATAAATATATTTATGATAGAGTACATTCATTTAAATAAATATATGAAATAATATAAATGATTTAAATGAATGCACTTACTCATCATACAGTTCTGTTCTAAGAACTATTTATTGTTATAAAATAAAAATTGACAAAGTATATACCACGCTTTGGGGTTATATTAAATTTTAAACTATTTACTTTTCTGAAATAAAATGAATAAACAATACAACAAATATGACAAATGTTCAAAGAAATTAAAAACAAAGCAAAACTAGTTAAATTTTAGTCAACCAGAGAGCGTGCAGTTAGTTATCATTTCCAATAATACGTACATTTTAACACATTCAACACCGGCGACGCGTTAACGTGTTAATTTACAATATATTTCAATGTCGTTTAATTTTTGAAGCTTTTTTTGTAAATATGACATAAAGAAAATACCAATTTTAACAGCTGGTAGAAATTTCAAAAATCTGCGACTTATACTTTTAGAATTATAACAAATATTTAAAATCGTTTGAGAATAAATCGCTATTTTATGCAATTTCAACAGTCATAAAATTTATTCCTCTAAGTCTGGTAGAATTTTTTTTAAAGATTTTTGAAGAGTAGCTTATAGATAACCTAGTGTTAAAATTTTGAACCTTAAGTATGAACAGAAAAAATTTTATGAATTTTTATCTACAAAATAACTTGCAAATTTTCGCAATTTTTACATATTTCGTATAAATTGGAACTTTGAGCACTTATAAAAAAAAATTGTGACTTACGATTTTAGATTTTTTTTTATCAGTTAAGAAAAAACTTATAAGAAACCTTGTATTACATTTTCAAGATTTTCTGGCCGGCCAAAAAAATTTAATCGTTATTTTAAAAAAAAATACTTAAAAAAATTGAAAATTTCAATTGTCTATAAATAGCTCAATAAAAGTCAAAATACTTTGAAAATTTAACGGTGAAAAACATTTAATCATCTTCTATTTTTAAATAATTTCATTATTTTTCTATCGTATCTTCTTTAAGATAATATCAGATTTTTATTATTGTTGTAAATCTAGAATTTTTTAAAATATTAAAAACTAGAAGTATTTTAAAAGTATTCGGAATACAATATATATGAAATATTTGAACACATATTCGGAATACTATTTTTTGTTAGTATTCAAGTATTTATTCTAAATATTTTTAAAAAGTATTTTATCCAAATCTGTAAGTACCAATAAATCAGTTGTCAGTTGTTCACTTAAATATGTATTTTATCATTTTGTTTTGTTCAAAATTACGTGAAAAAAATCCATTAATCCGAACATGATTTACAAAATAGGGGTTGCCTTTTAAAAAAGTGAATTTGTATTGAGCTTGCGCAAAATACATGAGTAAAAAAAAATTGTAAGTCATCGAAATTAATGATTCAATAGTCTAATTTAATGTCCCGAAAACAGAATTGAAAAATATATACAGAGTAATGAGTAGTAAAGTGTACCCTGTTTCCGCGGACACTCGGTATTACCTAAAAAATAAAAATTCATAAAGCTCACACTTTTAAATTCTGTGGCCTGACTGCATTATATATGTGAGCGTAATAATAATAATTGTTCTATTAAATTGACGTTGTCTATTAATAGAGCATCAATGTGGGAAAAATTGATTTCGTAAGTCAAAAAATATATTGAATATGTTAATGAGGGCTATTTAACCGATAATGATTATGGAATAATGTTACATAGAGTAAACGTTTTTAAGACTGAGGAGCGAAGAAAGATAAAAGAGACTATTGAATGAGTTTAAATTTGATATAAAACTTGAAAGAGGAACGATGATTTTGTATTCCATATATGATTTGATTTTTAGTAACTTCTGCGTAATGTATAGAATGAGTATTGAAATCAGGGCCCTTGTCAAAAAGGACTCTTATAACAGGTTTTTGAGAGTTGTTTTCTAAACTGAGCATCCTTTGAAGTTAGCAGTATAGTTCTTGGAGCATAGAGCACAATTGGCGGAACTGTGTTGTTGTTTAAATCACTCGTTAGTAAAGTGGTTTTCACCACTTTTAGCATATCTAGGTTTATGGTGAAAATGATTGTTTATGTGTTCATAGGATTGATAGTTATGACATTGTAGTGGACCTCTTCTTATGTGGTTTCTCAATTGATACTTTAGTATTGAATAGCGACGTGATTTTGAGGATTTCCATGTTATTTGACATTTATTTCTATTTTTGACATTGTATTTAAGTTTAACTAAGTTTCCCAACTAGGCCAAAGCACTAACAACATCATTGTTTAAGATATAAAAGTGTAAGATTCTTATGACAATCTTGTGTGTGTAAAGGTGATGAAAGGTGTGTAATTTAAACTACCTAGTATTAATTTTATATAGAGTAGCTCATAGTTTAATTAAAATTTAGGTGACTTACAGATTGTACGATGAGATGTTACGTCATTGATCTACAGGTAAAGCCATTCGAATTAGTGATATTAGTTAAGACTAAGGATATGCCAAATAAGGGGAGCCCTCCCCCTCTCAGAAATTTTGACAAATAATTAAAAATTTAATAAAATTTAAGTTAAATTTTCTGAACTTCCATCAACGTTATTTAATTAGATAAAGCTTATATTATTAGTGAATGCGGTCGCGGATAAGATTACGGATGTATATCGATTATTGTACTCCTCTGTCTAATGAAAATTATTAAATTCTCTTCCTCAAAAAAAGTATGCCCCAGGTTAAGACCGTATAGAAAACGAATTAGTTTCAAATGTTTTAAAAGAAGATAGGTATGTGAGATGTCATACTCTGTGTAAGATGTCATGCTCTGTGTGAAATGGCATGCTCTGTGTGAGATGAGTTCACAGAACCATCTCTGTGGTTAATTAGGGATATAATAGTTGTTATGTTGTTGGAGTCATTAATGACGATTGAAGTGAAATACTTTTGTGAAATGTAGAACTTTTTTTCACTATGACTAGACAAAATTGATAACGTTGACAAATTTATCATCGTGAAATTTTGTATATGCAATGATTATATTATTAAAGATTAAAAATAAAAAATATTGATCATTTTATCAGTTTTAGAAGAAATATAGGTTTGAATTTGAAAAAACGTCTGTGATTTTGCACACACATAAACAAAACATAAAAAAAACGTAAATGCATTTTTTTTGTTAATATTTATTTTTTGTACCTAAAAGAGAGTATTCTTTTTTAAACAAGTATGAGTCATTATTATTTAATAGTATGTAATTTGGGGTGAATATGTCAACCCACATACAAATGATACAAATTACATTTTAGTGTGTAAAAATATCTGAAATATATTATTTAGATAATGAAGGTTACCATTTAAATGAATTCATACAATCGCAAGTATATTTACAATTTATGTCAACATGGTACTATAATAGGCTTTCGATTTCGACTTTTTTGTTAAAACTTTAGCAGTAATCTGATACTGTCTTACCTCTGGCTACAATATGAACCATGTATTTATCGATGGTTTTCACATTTTCTCTAATATTTGAACTCACAGCAATATCTCTAGGTGTTCTATAATTTTCATCTCGTAGTCCAATGTTTACATCAAGCTCTTGCAGTAATTGAAAAAAAGCATTACGGTTATGCGTTCTTGATGCAGCATAATGTATCATGCTCATTCCAAATTCATCCTAATTTAATTAAACCAACTTCTTTCATTTTATCTAATCAATTAACAAATCAAAATTACTTACTCGACTAATTACTTTGAACTCTGGATAATAATTACGGAATAAATCCCATGGTCTGGATACTTGATCCCCGAGTAACGATCGTTCATCAACCAATACACTTTGTAACTCATCGCTGGGTATCAACACCTGAAAACAATTTAGTGGCGATAAAACAGTGATGAAATATGCCAACTAACCATGGACATGATCAAACCATTCAACATTCCGTTTGAAAATTTACTATCTATAATATTCTAATATGAAGTACAGAATGACAAATTTATTAGAAATAGTATATAAAAATCAGAATCAATGGATCTGTAAAGTTCTAAATCACTAATAAAAAATAAAATAAATATTAATTAAGCATAATCGTTAAATAAATTATTTAAAGTAGAAAAAATATAAAATTTATTTATTTATTTTATTTTAACTAAATATATTATTTTTTAGTGAAAATATGTTTATTAGTTTATTAGTTTATTTTTAAATAAACTGATAAACTAATATACATATTTTAAAAGTAAATGTAATATACATTAAATATCTGTTAAATTTGCATTTGTAGTTTTAAAATAATTTATCAATGTCAAAATAAAATCACAGCACAAAAATAATATCACTAAACAGTGCTTTCCAACAATATTAGTCAGTTTAATAAATTTTACTATTACAATTTCTGCTTTGAAATCATACTAACTTAGCCAAACTTACTTCGCTTTCTTGATCTGATTGCAAATCGTCGAAATGATTAGTCAAATGTTCGGCTAAGTAAAGTGTGGGTTTAGAAGGTCGACGTTTAATTAATTCATTCAATCCAGAAGTAAGTGGCTTTCCGATGGCTAAAAAATACCATAATTTACGTAAAGTTAAATAATATAACTTAAATACTAAAACGTTTCCATTTGAAAACTCATATTTTCCCAATCAGAATAACTGCTTGGTTATAATGTATAATAATAACCGATGAGTATTATCAACTAAATAATAAAATCATATTATGTTACAATAATTTTATTTATTTAAAAATAAAATTTTAAATATTTAACTTTGTCAATTTTTAAGAAATCATAATATCATTATATAAATATATATATATATAAATCATTAATTTCTAATATTTTTTATCATCATATTTTATATGATATAAATACAACAATATTTTCTTTTTGAATAAAAAATATTTTTTAAATCAGATATAATTATCATTATAATATATGACTATTATTTAATTTATTTAAAGACCTCAAACTAATTATTTTTTATTCATGCATTGTTTTAAACTGATGAGTAATATACTTCGGCGTAATTATAAAATAAATATACAGTATTACAATACAATATTTAATATTTTGAAACGAATCTGTTGATGATATAAATAAATTAAAATAATAGTTTCAATATTCTGCCAATATCATAATTGTTTAGAAGATATAAGATTACATCTAAAATAAATATTAAACTATTAATTAAATAGTTAATACTTACATACATTATTTAATTTTTCGTTTTGATACAAATAAATTTTATTGTAATAATATTTGATTAAATTTCCAAAATCTGAGTATAAAAGATTAATAAATAGTAATTGAAAAATACATTATTAATTTATGAATAAATTCAATGAAATAGGTAATAATTGTTTAGAATGTAATTTGTAAAAAATGATACATATTAAATAAATATTATAGACAGTAGCGGCTCGTGAGTAAATATTATGGGGAGACTTAAATTATATAACATAGATCCCATATAACAACGAACAAGAAAAACCTTTTTATTGAAAAAATGAATTATATTAATACTTTAATTAATATTTAGTTAATATTTTTAACTTAATTCAATATTAAATTTGTTTATAAACTAATTCGATTTTGCAATCAAATGTTGCAATACTTCTGAAAATGTAAAAAATAATAAATATCAGACGGATATACGAATAATAATTGTTCAATAATTAATAAACCATGAACAAAACGTCTAGTAAAATAAATTAAACACGGCTACAAGACGTAGCGGCACGGCAATTACTGTACTAAACCCAGGTTCAATAGCGTCTAAGATACGCAGCTTTTTCTCCCCGGCATGCCGCGGCACCCTCCGACCAACTAGTCATGCCATTTCATGTTACGATTGCAACTGACGGGCTTCAGTTTCACAAAACTGACGACCGTCGTAATGAGCTGTAATGACCCGCAGAAATTACTAAAATAGGGTATCTATCGAAATAACTATTAATAGGTTTTCAATTTTATGACTTTCAATTTATAATAATAAACAATGAAAACGGTATATTTTAAATAAAAATATTTCTATACATTATTATTTTTAATTAATTATATTATTTACAAGATCCGGTTTATTTTTAAGGGGAGACACAGTTTCAAAGTCTCCCTTGACGAGCCGCCCCTGATTATAGATAATTATTATATTTATTTTTAAAATGATTAATTTTAATAATTTTAATTTTAATTATCAACCAATACATTTGTTGTCTTATTTAATATTAATATATATTTTCATAGGTATTAAAAAATAATTACAATGTAATAATGACATATTGGTTTATTAAATCATAATCTATACTTGTACACTATTAATAGTCTTACTGTTGTCGCTGTCGTGTCACTGTTTCCCATATCTTACGTATTATGTAATGCTATGTCAAAAATCCAAAATATTTCGTCATCATTATATTTAAAAAAAACAATTAATATAACCTACAATAAAGAATACAGAAAAAAATAAGGTTCTAATCTAAACTTAAATTAATTTCGTAGAATATCTGCTCCTTCTAAAGGTAATTTTTACATTCACCAATGAATAATCCTAAGCAATTTCGTTGTATGCATAATGTAAAATACTCTTAGAACTTCTCGTATTTTTACAAACATGACATTTATTCTTTAATATAAAACATATTTTATACTTATTACTTAAGTTAAAATAGTCACAGTAGGTCGAACTATAAGATATATAATACCATTACCTTTACCTATGTTTACCTATGTATAAAATATTAGTAAAACTTCGATTACCCATCACTCTATCATCGTCAACTTCTGTGATACGTACGCCACCCTTAGTCTTAACATTATCATGTAAAAGTAGTATAATATTGATGACTTTATTACAATATTACAGAATTTATAAACTTATATGTATTATCAATCACAATGGATAAGATGATAACCAAATCACTGTGTATTATACAATTAATATCTAGATATGATGTTGTTTGAAATAAAAAAAAAAGAACATAAAATTAATTTACCGTAAATTTTAATTGAATTTTTAGTAGTTTTAAATCAACATTTGTGAGTGTTTTTCAATCTAGTGAGAAATGTAAATATTTAAAAGTTGAAAAAATGTTATGAAATAGTATCTAAAAAGATATTATATATTGTTTTTATTAATAAGTATCTTACATCTTTGATTTATTATGTAAAATATACCTGTATCATGTAGTAAGTATACATTTTTAACTGGAAAAGGACCAATAAGTTGTATATTTATATACGAAAAATATAATATTTTTATTTTTTTTTATATTTATTGGCCTAATTGACAAATCCTGGTAGTATATATGCACGCTCAACAAACATTTAACAATGTATTCTTATGATATTTGGTATTTATTCTATACTACATAAAAAATCAAGCTTTTTAATACATTGAAGCGACTTGGAGTATATCTTATTACATAAAATATTCAGATTTAAATTTAAAAAGCCAAAATTTAAAGCATTTCTATTTAATTGTATAAAGTCCGATACGAACAAAAATGACCAAACTTCCTATAAATTATATTTAATTACGTATTCATGTAATAATGTATCAAATGCATTAAACAATAAATAAAATTATAATTTATTCAATTTTATTTTTTATTCATTTTATTTCCATTTCCATGTTATATATTACATAAAAAAAAATACATACATTTATACCTCTTTCATCGATTTTTTCTCCTCTTCTTAGAAATACAAATAATAGAACATAGCATTTTATTTTGTTTTACTTCTCTTTAAAATAAATTTAGAACAAAATTAATATAATTGTTTGTTCTAATATTCATATAATATAAAAGTTAGTCAATAAATATTAATTAATGTGAGTTTTAAAATTATATAATATAATTCCAAACAAAATTTTAATAATAATAATACCATTTGTACAAAACTAATTGTAACTAATAATTTCATATAATTATAATTTTCATTATTAAATTACGAGGTACTAATTTTTTGTTATTTAACTTGGTCATCTAGTGAAAATTAAATAAAAATATCACATGTTGGATATTTAATGAAAATTGAATTATTAAACTATGACTTAACTAAATATGTTTTAATTAATTATTATACCTATATATCTAAAAATATTAAATACCTACAACCTATTAATTCGGTTAATATCTGTTACCTTAATGAGGTTACACTAAAAAATATTTCTTGCTATAAGATTTTGTACTGCCTTCGATTAAATTAAACTAACTCAATAATACATTTTACTAAATTCTTACTTCCTACACTTCTAATCTTTATATTTTTTAGCTTTAGCTTTTGTTAAAAAAAATATCACAGCAAATTGTTAAGGTTATACATCAGAAGTCTTCGAAACATAAAAACGTATGAAAATTACAGTGATTTTGATTAAATTAACGTTTAAATTATTAATTTTCTTTTATAAAAAACATACATCTCATACTGGTAATCCAAGTTTGGTAAACTACATATCTGTAATAATGTAAAATAAATTTAAATAAATTATTTAATTTTTATTGACTTAATCTATCTCAGTTTATAATACTTTTTAAACATAATTTACTATTTATATAAATGTTTTTATTTGAAAGTTAGCAACTTTTTTAAAATACTCGTGTGGCGGGTGTGAGTCCGAGATCATGACTAACAATCTCGGACCGCCTGATTGGCAGACTTTTTATTGGGACACCCGTAGGTTTCTGCCAGATCCCGGAGAGGGGAGATGGCAATCTCTCTCCAAAGACAGTTGTTTCCTGTCCAAGTAGAGAGACTGCCCGTGGCCGGGTTCGAACCAGCGACGGTACGTATCGTAGCCGACGCCTTAGGCCACTCCGTCCCCCCTATATCTCCCTATCTCCCTGGTCTGTCCCAAACCTCCCAACAACATGTAATACCCAAGATCTTTTGAAGCCAACAACCAAGCAGTAGAAGTCGCTCGTTACTGGCAAGTAATTATATGAAGGCAACTGATGGCCCGCACTAGTAAAAAAAAAAAAAAAAATTTTAAAACTGTCAACTGAAATTAAAATTATATTTAAAGAACCATTCACTATAGGTGAAATATAAGTAAAACCTATTTTTACTATTAAGAACATTGTTAGATAGTCAAAACATATAAACTAAAAGTCAAAACTACATTTTTTTATTCGCCAAAATAACATTGTCATGCATTTTGTGCAAAATTTATGTTATATCTTTATTTGCATCTAATAACAACTTAAATAAGGGAAGTAAAACCAAATTTAAACTATAATGAATCAAAAATACTAATATTAATAAACATTTAATAACTTCTAAAACATAATTTGATTTTCCACTGTATTTTTACATGCACTTCTTTATAATTAATAAAGTGATGTATTCATTGTTTTACAAATACTTAAGTTTATGTTAAACATAAAAGGAGTATAAAATAAATTGTAATTAAAAAAAAAAAAATTATATACCTTATATTGTAAACTAAACCAGCATTCATTATTAATCAGTAATTAAACATTTTAAATGTAATAATTTAGTTAAATCATTGAAAATAATAACTTCATATAACTATAACTTTATAATAAGTTATAAATTTTATGTACTAATAGATTACAATATTACTATACTAATATATAGCTAGTGATTATTAACACTAATTTAACTTTTTATTACTGTTACACTACAAAAAATTATTTAAAAATAACTAAGTTAGAAATTATCTTTTTCGAGTTAGAATATTTCTTTTTCTAATCTGTTTATGCAGTTCTAATCAATCAATTATTTATCAATTACCTTTAGTCAAGTATTCTCTGTCTTCAACAGTAAATTTACTCGCACTCATGACCGTTGAGAGTAATTTTCCAGAGCCATTAGAAGATTCTATAATATACAAAAAAAATTATTATGTTATCATGCAATTTTTATTTTTATACTAACCGTCCATTTCTATATCATTGATATTTTTTACTTCCGTTGTGTAACCTAAAGCTTTGCGTATCTTCCCTGGTTCAAATATGGCGTCATTGTTTCTAACAGTCAACGGCGTATGGTAATCAGTTTGAAATACCTGTGAATATTTCATATATATTACTATGGAAACATACTAACAACAAGAGTTTCTACATGACTGACAGGTCTTGAATTAGTCTAATCACTTCAAAATTGACAATCAAATTATTAAATGACAGACACAAAATAACCCACAAAAGTGGGTAACATGAAACTATTAATACAATTTATGTACGACATTAAAACAATTATTTATAAATATTTAGTTTAGTATAACTGAGTAACTTTACAATCCATATTAATGGATCAGTAATTTATACATACACACTTACATAAACTTCAAGAACTAAGTTCATTCACTATGCATGTGGTATATCTGAACTTAATTTTTTTATTAATCAACCACTAAATGGTTATCAGAAAGACAACTAAGATTTAACTTTTGAATTAACTTTTTCACAATTTCAATAATATAATTGCATATAATTTTTAATTATTTTGAATAATATTTAGATACTCATTTTTTACACTACCATAAATACAAAGACCGTTCTAATTATTTATAAATAGAATAATGATCAGTATATTAAATGAATAATATTACATAATAATCATGATTAACATTATTAAAGATATAGTGATGGAGTCTAAATTTCATTATCCGATAAGGCTGATAATTATTACAAACATAACCCTATACAAATAAAAATCTTTTTACACATGCATTATATTATGAAACTGTTATATAAGGCTCCGCTCGTTAATAAATAATAAATAAATAAATAAATATTATGAATTATAACTATTAAAAATTACTTTAAAAATCAATTTCAATTACTAACCTGTCTACGTTTATAAGGTTTCTCTTAAGAAAAAAATTATAAGTAAAAAAGCTGACACAAATAGTGTCAACAAGTCATACCTCAAAATTACTTGCTGTGTCCAAAAGCTTATCTAAAAATGTCTTGTCTGGCATAAATGTTGCATAATCCACTGGGGTCCATCCATTAGAGTCGGTCAGTTTTAAAGTTTCCGGGAAATTAGTTGCCAAGTATTCAAATACATTTAATTGTTCGTAGACCACTGCTATATGCAAAGGAGTTAGTCCTAGTCCACTTTTGGACTCACGAGCTAAACAGAACTTTCTTCTATCTAGAACTTGTGATAGTCCTTCCAAGTCTCCTGTAGCACAACAACGATGAATCTGATCAATTTTATTCTGAAAAAAAAAGTTTCAGATTAAATAAACATTTAATGTGATTCAGGTTCTGTTTTTTCATGTTAATGTATAATTTTCCCATCCTTTTCTCTTATTCGAGGTTTTTTTTTTAATGTTGATCTATCGAGGGTTCAATAATCAGAATAATAACATATTAACAGTGTTGGGAAATATCTAGATAAATGTATCTAGATAAGTTATCTAGATAAAAATTATTTATATTTTATCTTATCTAGATAAATTTATACTCAGTTATCTTTATCTTCATCTAGATAAAAATCTTGTTATCTATCAGTACCAATCTAGATAATTTATTTAAATAGAATGAAAATAAAATTTGAAAATTTAAAATGTTTCTATATTTTCATTTTTACATTTTTCTGTACATCATATACCTATGACACAGATAATAACTGACAAGATGACAATCTTCTTATGAAGTTTATTTCAAAAAAAAATTATTTTCAATTTTATGTTTATTAATGTTTGAAATGAGTTTAAAAAATGATATTTATTTTAAAATGTTTTTAATTATGAATTTTTTACCTAATATCTGTAGGCTGTAGTATCCTGAATATTTTCAAAATCAAACATGAAATTATCTAATATTTATCTAGATAAAAATGTACTTATTTTTATCTTTAGATGAAATTTAGTATAACTATCTTTATCTGTATCTAGATAAGAATTAGTATAGTCATCTTTATCTTTATCTAGATAAATTATTAGTTATCTATTCCCAACACTGCATATTAATAAACGATGAGATATTTAAAATTGAAACAGTAACCGTTATTTATTTTTTTGCTAACTGTTTACGGATATACTCGTAATGATATTTTCAAGCAAAATTTTTTTGCTTAACCCATATCTATTTTAGAAGTAAAATTAATTATTAAAAAGTTATAATTAGATCATTTTATAATATAAATTAATATTATTTGACAACTTAAACTGATTACTCTTTTTAAATATAATTTTTGTAACTTTTCTTTAATTAGTATAATTTGTATGTGTTTAAAAGCAACAACATATTATTTCAATACAAAAATAAACTAAGCCTTAATTTGTTTGGTTGGTATTCAAAGTAATCAGTGATACAAAAAGTTAATATCGTATATTTTATAATGATAATTCAATGTACATTCTAATTAAAAAATTAAATCAATTAAAATTAAATATTAAATATATAAAACCTAACTTCATAAAAAAAATATAAAATGTTAAAAGTTGGATTCTGGGTATAGTAAAAATACTATAAAAGTATTACTTTACAATGGCCTTATGTTTTTTATTTATTTATTTATTTTTTTTTTATTGAGACTAAGAATTTCTGAATAAAATTAATTATTTTGAGGTACAAATTTTTTAATTAACTTAAAATATTTAAACCATATACAAAACTTATCCTAAAGAATCGTCTTATATTATTTTTATATATCTGGAGCAACTTTAAAAAGTATCATTTTAATATCTACAATATAAAATCTCTCTTATAACGTTACTAGTCTAAATAAATATATATTTTATGAGATATTTTACCTTTGTAAATATATTAATATTTAAATAATATTTAAAGTTGTAATAACTTTAATAATAATTGAATACGTACTACATAAAATGGTATTTTATCAAGGAAATCTTGAACTTCTACTATATCAGATTTCAATGTCATGAACTTCTCATATTTACCATTCAAAATATAATCAGCAATTTTATTTAAATCGCCTTTATTTACAATTATTTGAGCTGAATTTTGACGTCCCTAAGTAAAAGTAAAATCATTGATTAGATGTGTATTATATATATATATATATATATATATATATATATATATAAATTATTTATTAAAAATACATTGAACATATAATTTGCATGTGAGTTCCTATGTACCAAGTGGATTTTCCATGAAATTTATTATAGTCATTATTATACTCATATAATATACTCATATACATGATGATCATATTTAAGAAAATTACTTAATAATGGCTCGCACACAGAGAACATACCTAAATCAAATAATAATGTCCAAATCAAATGGTACACCGACTATTGTGATCTTATATAGGCCATCTCTTAACAAATAGTACTATACTCTCTTATAAAACACATTCTCCGGATCCTTCAAGGAGCTCCACGTGACAAATTGTCCTAGAATGCGCACTGACTGCCGAGGCTCTTGGTTTTATGTTTTCAGTACATGCGTACTAACTACTGATATTTTCATATTTCACTCTTGTTTTACAATTTGCGTTCTATCTATGAGTATTTAAAAGCATCAGTTCATCAAATCTTGTATCTAATTCATTTCATTTCAAACTTACTCTAGTTCTGTATTAGATATAAGTACCCAACACATTGATATCTGAAGACTAACTACGAGACAAGGAATTACTATTCTGTATAGCTTCCCCGACTACTCAGTTGCACTGATCAGCTCTCAAACCTCTGTAACCTCGAAAGCTTTCTTTTAAACAAGGAAGAAGGTAAACATTGCAGTCTTCTATCCATAGTCCTCGTTACTCTTTCCTCTACATCACTCTCTCCCTCATCTATTTTTATATTTCTTCTTTATATTATCTTCCTTCTTTTTCCATTTATTTCATTTTGAGTTCATACAGTTAGATAATAAATTTAAACGACTACTTCAAAATTAAAATATAAAGTTTTATTATAGTAACTATAACTAATAACTGATAACTGTTATCAAGTTTTAATATATACCTACACAATACTAATACAATAGTTATCGTTTAATGAATAATTATTTATACATTTTTAATTAGTACGAATATTTAGTAAAAAACTATAATATTTATATTTCTTTATAATATAAGAAACATATTCTCTACTCCTAAATAGGCTAAAAAAAAAAATCGAATAATTGAATATTTCACAGCTTCTATCATGTTTATTAAATAAACGACTTATGTTCAAATAAATTTAATGAAATTTAAAAATTTTTTCTTAAATAAATAGGCAGAAGAAGAAGAAATATAATTTACTTGTGGATATATAACAAAGATAAGCTATCTACATAATAATAAACATTATCATGCAGACTGATATAATTTTACATTTACAATTACTAATAATCAAACAATTATAATTATAATATTATGAAGTATGGTTATACTATTATGATGTTTATTTATATTATTATAATTATAGAAATCATCACACTAATGATAACAATATAAAAGAAAATAAACTCAGATGGTTTGGACATGTGATAAGACGAGAGAAAACAAAAACATTAAGAGTGATTATGAAAATGAACGTTAAAAGAAAAAGATGAAGAGGAAAACTAAAAAGAGATGATCGGATACAATTGAAAATTATATGAGGATTATTGATGTGTACGTAGAGAATGTAGAAATTGAGATTAATGATGGTTAGGACAAAGGTGACCGATCCCAAATAGTTGAAAGAAAGGCCAAGGAGAAGAAGACGATGCAAATCATCACACTCATTTGGTAAATAACTAACCATAATTTAAAGAAGACAAAAAATTATAATATTCTTGAAGAAATACCAATGGGTTTTGTAAGAATCTTAGTACCATTATCAAGTAATACTATAATAATAGTAAACAGTAAAATACTTCTGTATATACATAACATAAGTGTTAATAAAAATGTTAATTATTTAAACATAAAGATAAACATCCTTAATTAATAAAAATACATTATAATATTATTTAAAAATAAAATCGAAAAAATATATTTATATATGTAGGATAACTTTTATTTAACTTACTACAAATTACTTATTGATTTATAAATTGTAAAATTATGTAAGGCTCAACGAATAAAAAATTTAACTATAAAAAATGGTTAAATAACAGTCAAATAGTACAATACGATAACAGCTTATATTATTAAAATACTTTATTACCTGACTATCGTTAGGATTTATAACATCATTAACAGAAAGTTCAATATTGTTTGTATCTTTCAAACTATTAACTCGATAAACTGGGCCACCCATTGGTAAAATATCATCCAACATTCCATTATTCAAAGCTTGTCTAACTTCTCCCAAAGTGAAACTATTAGATTTTGAAACAGTGTCACTTTTATCACAAATATCTTCTCCTTTTAATGGAGTGTGCAAAAATGAATAATTTGTATTCTTATTACCAGGATCATTATGTTCTTTAATTTTATTATTGTAAATATTATCAATATTGTGACTGATATTTTCTGATTCAGATTTTGTATATAAAGATATATGATCTTTATTTTCATTTTCATAATTTTTTTTTTCTTTATCTTTATTTTTATTAACATTATCAATATTATAACTAATATTTTCTGGTTCAGATTTTGTATGTAAAGAAATATGATCTTTATTTTCGTTTTCATAACTTTTTTTTTCTTTATCTTCACTTTTAATAACATTTTCAACATTATTAGGATTTTTAGAATTAACATTATGTTTGTTAATATCAACGCAATTTTTTGCGATATCATTTAGTTCAATTGAAGTTGGAAAAATCTTTGCTCTAGAATCCTATAAAATATTTAAAATATTTAAAAAACGTTTTTTATATATTTAACCGTTAATGAAATCGCACTTCAATAGACATATTTTTAGTTTTTGATCTGTTAACCAATTTATCTTTATTGATATTATCATTAAAAATATTCCAATCCCAAGAAGCAGGAAACTCCGATGCAATTCTTGGTGCTTTAGGTAAAACAGTTAATAAATCAATTGGAAAATCGTTGATCTTTACACCGTCACTCTTAGGAGTTTTTCCATTCTATAAAATAAATAATATTCATGATATTAAATTTTGTTGATCGAAATAAAATATATTTTTTATTTTGATTTTACCCTGAATATCTTTTACTACAACAGCAGGGGCAGTGGTCCAATAAAACGCCCTAAAAGTAACCTAATACCCACTGCTCCTGCTTGTATTTACCTTAAAAAAATAGTTTGTAAATTCATCTAACTACTTGTTTAAGCAATTCTAAACAACTTAGAGTTAGTGCTTGCACTAGATTTTAGTATTAAAGATTATAGTTATTATCGTTAAGTATCTTTTTCTAAACTAAATTTAGTTAAATCAATTAACATTGGTCCTTATAAAATAAGACTATATAAACTGATAATAAATTTTACAAATGGTGTGTATACATTTTTCTATATAGATTTTTAATAAATTTAATTAATACAAATGTATGAACGAATTATCAATAAGAAACGTGTAATAATTTTTTTTAATTTTAAATTATTCGTTTTAATAAATTCAGAACAATATAAATAGTTAAAAATTGTAAATACCTTCTATTAAAAATATAATTAGTTTTTAAATTTCACTTTATTTTCTTTTTGATTATTATTATTTCTAGTATGTTTCAAAACTAGTTTTTAATTTTCTAAGCTTAATTTAGTTATTATATTATTTATTTTTAATTTTTATTAGTGATCATAATACCCGAGTACCCAGGTACCCGAGTTTTACGAGTATTACCCGATTTACAAAATTTCGGGTACCCGTTAGCATATAATCAAACCATACATTGCTAGAGACCCATAGGAAATAGGTGCTGTCATTGGTCCTATTGCATTTGTGATAACGTGATAAAATTATCAATATTTACAAATTTGATACTTTTACTAATTAGAATAGATTTGTTAATTAACATTTTTAATTATTTAATAAAATGATTTATCCATTAGGAGAAAATGTTGCTAAAAAAAGGAAAAGAAAGTATTTTAAAATTGACTATAATATATATCTATACAATGAATTTGAATTTGAATTTTAACTAGAGAATTTATACTTTATTATTATTATGAATTGTAGAAATTGACTAGATGTACATACCTATACACGATATTTGAATTTTAACTTGAAAACATATACTTTATTATCATTATATATGAAGAACTAATTAATTAAACTAACCTTGCATAAACTTAACCTAACTTTAAGTTAATGGCAATTAAAATTATGGTAAAATTGTTAAAGGTTAAATGGTAAAATTAACAAAATAAGTAATAACAAATATCAAATACTATAAAATGATTTATAGTATTTGCAAATATCTAATTAGAAAAGCATCAAATTTGAAAATATTGATAATATTGATAATTTTATCATGTTATCACAAATGTAATAGGACCAATGAGAGCTCTCTATTTCCTATGGGTCCCTAGCAATGTATGGTTTGCTTATATGCTACCCGTTAATGATTGGGTGACCGTTATGGATCGGGTTTGTATACTCATTAGTAATTTACTAATAGTAAACGATTATAACGAAACCCATAATTTCGTTATCTTATTTTTTTTTCGTTACACAGATAAATAACTGCTATAAATAGATATTATTTTAAACAACTTGTTTAACAATTTACAGTTTACTTATTTTATTAGCTATTATTAGCTATAGGAATATAAAAACTTAAATATAGGCTTTATAGTAGTTTTTAACATGTTATTCCACATTATACTTGAATAAAAGAATTATTGAAATATAATATCACTAATAACACTCACATAAAATACTAAACATTTTATTTTTAAAACGTAATTTTGTGAATTTAAAAAAGAAAATATTTCAAAATTTTTTATTCAAATAATTGTATAATGTATAATTTAATACTGATTACTTCTTAACAGTTAAGACTTAGCTAAACTGTTTACGTATATCAAAAACTACCAAGTACCCGAAAATTTTGGGTAATGGGTACTCACTACCCGAAAACGTTGACTACCTACGAAATCGGGTATTAAGGCGCGTACACACGATCGAATAATAGTGACGAATGCTCACACATGTTCGCGTGCGACCCATCGTGCGAGCGTGTAGACGTTTGCATGAGCATTCGAATCCATTCGTCAACGTTCGAAAAACAGGTCGCATGCCGAGTTGATCACTGTCGGTATTTTAGTCATGCTCAAAGAAAAACCGCGCGCATTCGAGTTGTCGTGTGGACGATTATCTTGGTTTTGTGTTGTGCGTCGATAGCTGGAAGAAGAGCGAATAGGTAAATATTGTTCGACGCATGTATGCGCATGGTATGCGTCGCACATTCTGTACACACGAACAAACAAAATTCATACGAATGATCACGCATGCTCACATGCTCGCGATATGCGACGCACAAAAATGCTCTCGTGTGTACGAGGCCCGGCGCAAATTGGACCCAGCCCAAGTACATCACACGCGCAGCACACGCGTGGACTATTTTGTAGTACGTTGTTTGAAACGGGGTGGCGCATATTAAACCTATCCCACGGCCAGTACAGTTCCAACCTGTGTTTGCGTGGGTCAAGTTGTGCTTTCAACACAGTTTCGTGGATCGTGGGTACCTTTATTTTTGCCTGTTTGAACATTTTTTCATTACTGGAAGATTCCAATAGGTTTTTGTGCATTAATTATTATTGACCAGTAATATCCATTTTAATTAATTCATGAACCCAACTAAACTGTTTTTTGTTTAACCTAAACGACTCTTTAAACACACTATCTGGAACTTCACTGGATAACTTGAACTCTCCATGACTCTCTCTTTTTCGTAAATACTCATTCGTTTTATTTGTTTTTTCTTTTTTTGCCGAGTAGGTGTGAAATGATATATCTTTCATCATCCTCAGATTCAGATTCTAAATCGAGAAGAAGTTGCTGGCTTGCTGTTATCTTATACAAGGGTATAATGGGAGAAATATTATGATGGAGATTTTGGTATAGGCATGGGCGTGGGCTGAGATCAATATGCGTTACTATTAAAAAACATGTACTTGGACTAGGTTTCGGTCACACTTGTGCTGTGCGTGGCGAGTATATGGGCTGGGTCCAATTTGCACCGGGCCTTATCTGGATAAACGGGTACTCGGGTATTAACCACATCAAATTAAGAGCACTAATTTTTATCCTCCAAATTTTTAAAAAAAAATACATGTCCGTTTAATCTGACTATATCAGAAATGTCCAAAATTGGATATTTATGCCATTGACATATAAATTAAATTAAATTAATAACTATATACATTTAATAAATAATTTCCTTTTGAGAATATCATTTGTCCTATAATTATATATGCATACCTTTATATAATTACAAAGTAATTTCTTAATCGATAATAATTAAAAAAAACACCGGATGGGCCTCGCTCTGCTGTACACTTGGGGGTGAAGTGCGACTCTTCATAGGATAGGTTATTATAATGGATTTGTTAAATTTGAATTCAATGATAGGTATCATTGTATACGAAAAACGATTCTGAACGGAGATGATATGTTTGTCTAAAATATAACACAATGTTATTTATAAATATTGTAATAAGTATATTTTATTTTGAAACGAAAAATTTAAAAAATCGAAAATTTAAATTGTCTATAAATAAGTTAAAATATGTCAAAATACTTTGAAATTTTAACCATGTATAGAGAACGTCAATATAAAAGATTTGGTGAATATATCAAGTTGTTGCGATTTTTGGTTTTTGAGTTAGAGCATTTTAAAAAAACCGATATCATTTATCAGTCTAGAATATTATACATTATATTATATTTTACATGTAATTTTATGTCAATATTCGCTGTTCAAACGTTTATAAAAAAAAATTGTGCCTATGGATTTTAATAATTTTTTAATGACATTAAGAACTACTTCTGTGAAATCTTCTATTAAATTTTCAAGTATTTTGTAGGACCCAAATTTTTTTTATCACCGATTATAAAAATAAAATGTAAAAAAATCGAATATTTTAAAAGCCTATAAGTGGCTTAAAAATCAATATAATATTTTGAAAAAAATATGACATAAAGGAAATACCAATCTTAACAGCTGGTAGAAATTTCAAAAATCTGCGACTTATACTTTTTGAATTATAACAAATATTTAAAATCGTTTGAGAATAAATCGCTATTTTATTCAATTTCGTAAATATTGAAATTTCAAACAGTCATACAATTTTTTCCTCTAAGTCCGGAAGACATTTTTTAAAAGATTTTTGAAAAGTAGCTTATAGATAACCTAGTGTGAAAATTTTGAACCTTAAGTATGAACAGAAAAAATTTTATGAATTTTTATCTACAAAATAACTTGCAAATTTTCGCGATTTTTACATATTTCGTATAAATTGGAACTTTGAGCACTTATAAAACAAAATTGTGACTTACGATTTTAGATTTTTTTTATCAGTTAAGGAACAACTTATAAGAAACCTTGTATTAAATTTTCAAGATTTTCTGGCCGGCCAAAAAAATTTTATCGTTATTTTAAAAAAAAAAAAATTAAAAAAATTGAAAATTTCAATTGTCTATAAATAGCTCAATAAAAGTCAAAATACTTTGAAAATTTAACGGTGTATAGAAAACGCTTATCTAAACATTTGGTGAAAATTTCAAGTATTTACATCGATTATTTTTTGAGTTATAGCAATATAAAAAATTTTATTTTGTCGAAAACTGGTTTTGCGTAAAAACTCCCGTTTTTCCCTTATTTTTTTAGGGGTTTTCCCGTCGCATTTAAAAAATTTTTACTTTTCACCCCCTAAAGTACCAACTAGATTCGCTTTCCTTTCAGAAAAGTTGCTACATAAGCAAATCGAAGCATTTTTACTGCCAAAAAAGGTGTCGTCAGACACAAAAATAAAAAAATAAAAAAAAAAACACACATCATTGTAAAACCAATAGATTCCATCACTCCGTTCAGAATCTAAAATTATATTCTAAAAATATACAGTAAACTCTAACGTTATTAATAATATATAAGATTTGCTTATAAATATGAATTATTGATTAAATGAAAATGTTATGTTAACATATCATAATATTACATTAAAGTAGACATAAAAACTAAGAACGCACCTTATCTATTAAATTTTCATTTGCTCCAGCTTTAATAAGTCTGTCATAAATAGGTGTAATATTTTTCGATGGTCCAATAAAAACGTAATGTAGAGGTGTTCTACCATCGTTATCTCTCATATTCACTATTTTAGAGTTTTTAGATAAAATGAATTCAACAATATCAAGCCGACCCAATCCTGTTGCCTAAAATTATTATTTTTAAATTAATTGGTAAATTGTATACATTTTTAAAGTTGATAAATGTTATGCAAAACTATATTCTAACCTTATGTAATGGATTTAATCCATTTTTATCTTTACTAGATAAAATGTCTTCAGGGACAGGATCACGATTCAGTTTTTTCAACAATGGAAGGTTATCGTCAATAACAGCTTTATGAATTTCTTTGATGATACCCTTTACAATTGGAAAATTAATAATAAAAATACACATTTAGAAACTGAAATTATTATTTATTAAAAAAAAGTTACCATTATATATGGCACAGCTTTCAAAAACTTGTTTACAGATGATTGTTTACTAGTTTCAGTTAATAATTTATCTCCATTGCCAGACCAAATCACCTTTGCAAGTTGTTTCAAATTACGCTCATGTATCCATATCCTAATATTAGAAGGTTTTATTGGAACGTCTACAAAAAAAATTATATTAGCTATATAATAAGCTAATCGTACTAAAAAAGTATGATTTTAATAAAATTATGTAATTAATAATACATTATCATTAAAATTGTATTCAATTAAAATGTTGATCATAATTCTAATCGATAATGATTATTCATAAAAACAAACTTGTCTCTTATATCAAGTATAATATATATTAAATAATAATAAAAATGTTGTTTCATTATTAAAATCCTGATGGACCGTGTTAAATCAAAACAACAAGTACTTAACAAGATTATGTCAAATTAATAAAACGAGTGTCCAAAGAATGATATGTATTTCAACTAGGGCCCTCGTTTTTGTACGTGAATATAAATATACGTGTTCGCGTATTTCGTAATCACGTGAATGAAACAAAATAAATCACGTATTGTTTATACACTTGAATAAACAAAACTTTAATCACGTGAGTTAGTATATTCACGTGAATACGTGAATTAGTATATTTACGTGAACACGCATAAAGTAAATATTACATACACACACACTAATGATACTAAGGATCAAAACACACACTGATAGCATAATTTTAACAGAATGTTACAAGTTATGTACAATCGTCAACAGTTATCAAGTATATGACTGAAAATTCCTATATAAATGTAAAGAAATCCCCTTTTCATAACATTATCGATACCTTGATGATAATGTGATAATAAGATAAAAGATCTATCATAGAACACATCGCGTTTAGATTAGCGCGCCACCATAAGTGATCGTAAACATTGAAAAATATAAATTTTCTTCAAAAAGAAAAATTCTAAAAAGAAAATGTTGAATATGGGATGAGGCAATGAAAAAAGGCAACATTCACTGAAATTAAAAGTTGAGAACAAAATAAAAAGTGAATTAAGAAAAATGAAAAAAAATTTTGTACCACTGTTAGTTGATCTTCAATGGCACAAAACTTATATGTGTATATATATAGTGGAACCTCTAAATAGCGGACACTATCGGTTGCCGTAATTTTGCCCGTTACTTAGAGGTGTTTGCTATTAAGAGGGAAAAAAATTTTGTAAATAATTCGGAGAAATAATAATCACATAATATAATATACAACATTTATATAATATGTAATATGTAATAATATATAATATGTAATATGTATAATAATGATATAGATATGTATTGTATTTGTATTATTTTAATAATAAATAAATATTAATTGTACATATTATTATTAAAAATTATGCTATTACATATGTAATATATGTATTATATATGTAAAAATTAATGAGCGTAATTAAATAGCCTATTACATGCTCAAAATTCAAGAATATCAATATTTTCTTTTAGACTTAATCTTTTTAATTTATTCACCATTGTACTCGCCACTACAATACGTTTACGAATACGTCCGAATGTATTGGAATCACAAATACAACCAAATACGTACCAAAAATGTATGAGTAAGATAACATCACAGAATATAAACCAGACAAATGTTTTCGTCGACGCGATAATAAGTATAATAATGTATTTTAGTAACATTAGATTAGATATTTATTAAACCATTCTACACTATTATTCAATATTTATGACACAAATTATTATTATCAAAAATTAAATTGCCATAAATGTGTCCGTTATTTAGAAGTTTACCTAAATAAAAGTGTTGAAAATGTCCCCGTTCCCATAAAAACGTCCGATATTTAGAGGTGTCCGTCAAGAGAGGTTTCATTGTATGTATTTATATATATATCATTAACTGCTCACATAATAAATAATCCATGATCACCAAAATCATCATTTACTTCAGCGTACTTAAGCACTTCTTCTTCTTCTGCTTCACCTTCCTCCCAACTACTTGGGGTCGGCCACCCTTGTCCTACACCTCCACTTTACTCGGTCAATCACATCTCCTCTGCACACACCGACAGCCCTCATGTCATTCTCCAAAGTCTCCAACCATCTCTTTTTTGGTCTTCCATTTATCAATTTCACGTGATAATATGGAAATATGAACACTTGAAATAGGAAGTTCTTATTCCAACGAATAAATATAATCAGCATTCCAAACTATAATATTTAATTTCAAAATTAAACATTTAACTTTATGATTCATTGAACTTTACATGTGTAAAAACCATTCTTGGATTTTGTTAGAAGCTATATTTATACTCAAAATAAATTAAAATTTAAGTATAATTATTTTATTTTATACCAAAAATTAATATTTTGGTTTAAAATCACAATTTCCATAAATTGGTAGTTTAGCAATACATATACGGTAATATTTTATTAGTATAGCAATTGGATGAAATTCCAATATGGATTCCATGTTGTCTTATTTTTATATTGTTTGAATAAAAAAAAAATACTTTTATAATTTAATGAATTATTATATTTATTGTAACTGTTTTATTTTTCTTAATTCAATATGTTTAAGATATAATACTATTCATGAAAATAGCAGAAGATGGAACGTATTTTTTTTTGATTATAAAAATAATTAGAAAACCATAAAATACTAAATATTTTCATTTTCAAAATTAAACTTTGCATGTAAATTTTAATACAGGTTTACTTCGTAAAAATAAGAATATAAAAAAAAAACAAAATCATTTAAAATTAATTGACTATGTTCACTTTGCTTAAATCTAAAAAATAAACGTACCGTTGCAAGACTAACACTACATTTTTGTAAATATTACTTGAATTTCTAGGAAATTTTCTAATAATAGTAAAAACGTCTTGAAATATTTTTGCATACTAAATTAATTATAATAATTGATATTTGATTAGATACTTAATAAAAATTACATGAGAAATATTATTATTTTTTCGTGTAATTAAGTACTATACAGAGTGTTTCACGATGAACTGACAAATACAATAACTTCTATTGAACATTTTTAAATTTTTTTTTTTTTCATTGTCAATTGTCGTCTGCGTTACATTCAAAATATTTTTCAATTTTTTTTCTAACATGTATGTAAAATTATAAAATTAAAATTTGTTCTATTTAATATTTAAAAAAATCAAGATAACTATTTTGTAAATCCGATTTTTAAAAAAATGTTGACGTCAAAAACTTTTACTAAGGTTAAGTCAATAATTTTCAAATAATTTTTAAAGTTTATTTAAATTCTAATTTATTTTTTATTTATCAGTGTTATAGCGATTATCGATTTTGAATTATTTTTTCCCAAGAAATAATTTGTTCTATTTATAATTAGGTAACGGATTTATATGTAAATACATATTTTTATTAAAACAAGATATTTAAGATTCGATAAGAAATGTTCATGATTTAAATCATTCCTATTAAAATTATGCTACTTTTATTTTACATATTTTTACATGTTTTGGTATAACTATATATTTTTACATATTTGGTAAATAAATACATATTTTGTATAAATTTTAGTAATTTTTCATTTTTTCATTGATTTTCGACGACCAAACATTGTCTTATCGATCACCAAATATTATACGTTATATAAATGGCATTTACGTACTTATTCCCGGTACGTCGCATAGGAGATATTGTAAAAAAGAAAATTGATGCTGTTATAGAAAAAAAATCCAGGCTATATTGATTTTAAAACAATCAATGACATAATGATTGGCAGACACCCTTCTAAGAATTTGGAATTATCGCCTTTTAATATTATGCGCTTCAAATATGCTCCAATTACATCGGTTGATGTGAAACTATCATATAGCCATTTAAAAAATATTTTGAGGTGACATTTAATATTCGATAATTTAAAGGAAATTGTAATGATTCAATGCAACAAATCATTTTAATAATTTAATAATTATAATTGCATTTTTTTTTAATTACATTTTTTCCCCACATATTTAAATGCTTTTAGCACATATTTTATAAATTATACTTCCATATGTATGTACATATTTCTGTATTTTTATTACATATAAATCCGTTCCCTATTAAATATTATAAATTTTATAACCATTCATATTATTATACTGCATAAGTATCATAATTTTTGATTATTCGTGATAACAAATTATTTCTTGGGAAAAAATAATTCAAAATCAATTATTGCTATAACACTGATAAACAAGAAATAAATTAGAATATAAACAAACTTTAAAAATTGTTTAAAAATTATTGACTTAACCTTAGTAAAAGTTTTTGACGCCAACATTTTTCTATCTTGATTTTTTTAAATATTAAATAGAACAAATTTTAATTTTTTAATTTTGCATACATGTTAGAAAAAAAATTGAAAATTATTTTGAATGTAGCGCAGACGACAATTGACAATTAAAAAAAAAAAGTTGAAAATGTTCAATAGAACAAAAGTTATTGCATTCGTCAGTTCATCGTGAAACACCCTGTATAATATATGTAATTTATTACATTTTTAACTTCTACAAAATTATTAAATCCTGTATAAATTAAATTACCTTGATCTAAACATTCACTTTTTGAATTATTAGGTAGTGTTACATTCTCACTACACTCTAAATAATATAACGGTGTCTTATTATTTATATCCAATGTATTAGGATCAGCACCAGCTTCCAACATTAAATCCCAAATTTTTGTAACTTCTGAACAGGAACATATATAATGTAATGGAATTCTTAAAGTCTAAAAATATTTAAAAAAAATAAATTTAAATTAAGTTCAATAAGTATAAGTGTACTTCATTTTAAGTAAAGCCACTATGGCAATTAATTTATATTTTTAAAAAAGTCTAAAGTATAGCTTATGTAAATAAATTATGTTAAACAGCTACTTTGACATTCATAGAATATATATTTATAGTAAATGTCAAAAGTTTAATATGTGTTTTTTCGTTTTTTTTGTCTTTTAATTCATACTGATACTTTAATCATATTAAAATCTTAGTTCAATCTTAATTCTCTGAAAAAAATGTTATCTGGGTGTAAGATTAATTTTATTTGTAAACGATAATCTGCATTTGTGTCAAAATTAAAGATTTGTTAGAAATATATAATAATAAATGAAAATTTAAAATTAATATATTTTATTCAGTGTATTTTGAAATTATATTCAACACTATGTCCATGTCTATTTATAGTTGTTATTTTTTAGTTAGTAATAATATATGCTTATAAATAAATATATATTAATAATGCATACAGTAGCGCAACTAGGATTTTTTCAAGAGAGGTGTCCGCCAGTAGCGTATACAATTTCCCCTAACTATTTTTTGTAAAGTTAATGAGTAGAAAATTTCAGACGACTACTATTTAATATTTACCTATTATATTGTCTTATTCAAACCATTTGAATCAAACCACCACCATAATTATTTCTGAATGCACTACTGACGTCCAACATTTTATTAGCTGAACAATTTATATCACGTATGTTGAGATAAAAGTTACATATAATTTTAGCAATTGAAAGAAGTTTACAAAATTAATAATTATTATACATATAACAATATTATAAATTTTAAATTACAAAGTCTAATCGTCTTTTTTTTTTGCTAATTTTTTTATAACGGAATCTATATCAACTTTAACTTCTCGGTGGTTATTCAATGCTGCTAAACCATTTAATCTATTGTCTGCTGTTGAATTTCTGAGGTATGTTTTTATTCGGTTTAAAGTTGAAAATAACCTCTCGGCTTCACAAGATGTTATGGGTAATGTTAAAAGAATTGTCAGTAGCTTATAAATGTTGGGATATAGGGCATTATTGTAATTACTGATTACTTCAATTACAGTAACCATTTTTAAATTGGTTTCCAGTCGTAGTTTGAAAACTTGATGATGCCAAATTTTTACTTTAGTTAAAACTGAATCTTCCAGGTCATTAGCATAAAATTCCACCTAATTTTCTATCAACTTTTCTTGTTGTTTAGTAAGAGGTTTAATTGGAAGAAGCATTTGAAACCCTTGAATAATTTCTTTATGATTAATAAATCTATCATTTAACTGACTTATGAATGAATCTAAAAAATGTATAAATAAAGAAACTTTAAAATAATCTTGAACCGTATTACTTGGAATATTTTGTCTATAAGTCTGTCTTTTTGTAATTCTAGGCATTTCTATTTCAAAATCTAAATCATTTGATTTTCTCTGAAATTCAACAAAACATTTTGAAAATTCTTTGTCGATATTATTCTTTACTGAATGTAATTGACGTACAACATTATCAAAATTAAATCTATGTTAGTTTTTTGTAAGTATATACAGAAAGTTACTGTGTACTGAAATATATTTGTTAAAAACACGTAGATACAGACAGTCTTGTGTTTTCAGTGTCGTTTTATCGCAATGTTTAACAATATAATAGTATACGTAGATTACATGATTGTAACACATATATCTTTACTGCACTATAATATTATATTATAGACATCTTTGGGTTTAAAATGTTTTAATATGTATATTTATTTTTAGTCATGATTATTTTCCGAATTTGTCGAAAAACTATGGACGAAAGACATGGTAACATTTATAAGTTATATATTATAACACTATATATTAGATAACACATTTGCATTCTGTTTTAATAATATTTTAAATAATACTTTCTAATGATACTTAAAAATAAATTATGACGGCAGTTAACATTATAAATTTAAAAAAAGATTGAAAATTTGTTTTCAATGGTTATCGGATATAACTAAATAAAAATTTCCTATTACACGGTTCAAGGGGGGTGTCCAGACACCCAAAACACCCCCCTTGGTTGCGCCACTGAATACATATGCATATGGAGTTTTAATTTTTTAAGAACAATAGAAAATTATACTGTTCAGTGAACTATTTTAGCTGTATGGTAAGTTTGGGTTGCAGTGGTTTAAAAAAATAATAAAAATCAATAAATATATCAAATATATTATAATAAAATTAAGATAAACCATGTGAAAATGGACAGCAGTCAATAAGTTATAAAAGTTAAGAGAACAATTAATTTTATTACTAAAAACAAAATTAATATTTTTAATCAAACCATATGATTGCTAATAAATAATAGCATTGCATTATTAAAGGTATAATACATCAGCATGTGTCATGATTGAAATGATAAATCAGTTTTATAAATATTCAGTATAGTCATAATTAACTAGTTATATACATATATATTAATTAAAATGATATGTCTATATGTTTAATATATATATTTATATAAATTTGAATAGGCTTAACATTTTGGTTCAACATTTTTAAGAATCTATGAACTACCTTAAAATTCATGAGTGTTACAAGAAAAATTTGGAAATCCATACAAATTGCTAAATTTCCAAGCTATTTACACATAGAAACTGTAAACACACATTAAACTAATATGTATTAATTATATTGTTATTAGTACCTTATCCTTAATATGAACCGTTTGTGGATAGTTCTTCACGAGCCACTCAATAATGTCTATAAAGTCATAATACACGGCTTTGTGTAGAACAGTTACTCCATTTAAATCTTTACTGCAAACTAATTTTGTAGGAGTGATTTTATAAATGTTTCTGGTCGAATTTCCATTTTTTAATAATACTTGCATATCTCTTAAATTTCCTTTACATGCAGACTCTTGCAGCATATCAATTCGAGCCTAAGACACCACAATACTATAGTATTTATAATTATAATGATATTAAGCCTTCCTATTAAATGTACTGATATCAAAATTTCAACAATATAAGAATATTCATTATATTTATAATTTAATTTAATTATTATAAGCCTATATAAATAATAATAATAATAATAAGTATACTTAATTCAATAATTGAAAATAACTTTAAATTATATGTTTTTGATAATAAAACGTGTAAAAACCACTTTGATTTGTAAGGTGTTGAAACAAAAATTACCATTTATACAAAATTACAAAAATCATAAATTTTATACAAAATCAAAAAAAGATATGTTTAATAATTGATTATTTTATGAACTTAATTGAAATAAAAACTGTAAATTGTTTTTATTTTCCAAATAACAACATTAAAAACAAAAATCTATTTCGTTCAAAACTGCTTCTAAATTTTAGATTCTGAACGGAGTGAAGAATGTATTGATTTTACAATGATGTGTGTTTTTTTTTTTG
The DNA here is from genome assembly GCA_034509805.1 of Sipha maydis. NCBI lineage: Eukaryota > Metazoa > Arthropoda > Insecta > Hemiptera > Aphididae > Sipha > Sipha maydis. The sequence continues at coordinate 7,828 of JASXSY010002538.1, read as the reverse complement.
TGTCTGTCGACACGTTTTGGGGCAGTAAAAATGCTTCGATTGCCTTATGTAGCAACTTTTCTGAAAGGAAAGTGAATCTATTTGGTACTCTGGGGGGGTCAAAAGTTAAAAATTTCCAATATTTTTTAAATGCGACGGGAAAAGCCATAAAAAAATTTGGGAAAAACGGGAGTTTTTACGCAAAACCAGTTTTCGACATAATCAAATTTTTTATTTTGCTATAACTCAAAAACTAATCGATGTAAATACTTGAAATTTTCACCAAATGTTTAGATTAGCGTTCTCTATACACCATTAAATTTTCAAAGTATTTTGACTTTTATTAAGCTATTTATAGACAATTGAAATTTTCAATATTTTTAAGTATTTTTTTTTTAAATAACGATAAAAATTTTTTGGCTGCCTAGAAAATCTTGAAAATTTAATACAAGGTTTCTTATAAGTTGTTCCTTAACTGATAAAAAAAAATCTAAAATCGTAAGTCACAATTTTTTTTTATAAGTGCTCAAAGTTACAATTTATACGAAATATGTAAAAATCACGATAATTTGCAAGTTTTTTTGTAGTTAAAAATTCATAAAATTTTTTCTGTTCATACTTAAGGTTCAAAATTTGAACACGAGGTTATGTATAAGCTACTCTTCAAAAATCTTTAAAAAAATTTCTACCAGACTAAGAGGAAAAAATTGTACGACTGTTTGAAATTTAAATATTTACGAAATTGAATAAAATAGCGATTTATTCTCAGACGATTTTAAATATTTGTTATAATTCAAAAAGTATAAGTCGCAGATTTTTGAAATTTCTACCAGCTGTTAAGATTGGTATTTCTTTTATGCAATATTTTTTTCAAAATATTATATTGATTTTTAAGCCACTTATAGTCATTTAAAATATTCGATTTTTTTACATTTTATTTTTATAATCGGTGATAAAAAAAATTTGGCTTCTACAAAATACTTGAAAATTTAATCGAAGATTCTACAGAAGTAGTTCTTAATGTCATTCAAAAATTATTAAAATCCATAGGCACAATTTTTTTTTATAAGCGTTTGAACATCGAATATTGACATAAAATTACATGTAAAATATAATATAATGTAGAATGTTCTAGACTGACAAATTATATCGGTTTTTTTAAAATGCCCTAACTCAAAAACGAAAAACCGCAACAACTTGAAATTATCATTAAATCTTTATATTGACGTTTTCTATACATGGTTAAAATTTCAAAGTATTATGACATATTTTGACTTATTTATAGACAATTTAAATTTTCGGTTTTTCTAAATTTTTCGTTTAAAAATAAAATATACTTATATAATATTTATAAATAACATTGTATTATATTCTAGACTAACATATGAACTCCGTTCAGAATCGTTATTCGTATACAATGATATCTATCATTGCATTCAAATTTAACAAATCCATTATAATAATGACCTATCCTATAAGCGAGGTGCACTCCACCCCTAACTGTACAGCAGAGCGAGGCCCATCCGGTTCTTTTTTTTTTTTCATTCACAATTTTCAAACAATCTTTTAAATTTGTAAATTAACTTTTTATACTACTATTTTTATTAAATATTCAATTCATAATATTACATGAAACTTTATCTGACAATATTAATACTTACTTTCGTCATATTTTGTTGTAATTACTGAGGTATTTCAAATAATTTAATATATAATCATAACAAATACAGTTTACTTAGTTTTATATAATTTCGTCCGTAAAAATCAGAATTTAATACGATAATTATTGAAACTAGGATGAAAAATAAATAATTGTTTAAATAAAACCAGAAGGGATAAGAAAATATATAATGGATTGTAAATAATTGTCAGAATATGAAATTTACATTAAATTGCGATAAGAAAATTATTCTAATTTAAATTGAAAATGATTATAAAATTTAATGTTATTGAATAGATAATTTTTATTAATTTATGAATAGTATATCCCCTGATCCTATTGAATATTAAAAATAACAATTTTATCCTTATATTATCTATAAAAATATTTTTTCGATATTAAAACTATTATAATTTACAAAAATTAAATTTATTTGAAAATTAAAATTAAGTCTAGGATATTTAATTCATATTTCCCTCTAAATACGATATTACTGACCTACTTAAATAATTGAAAAAAATCAATACTAAAAAAGACAATAATTTTTTTTTTTTTTTTATATTTATTGATTTTTTCAAACCTATAATCAAATAAATATGACCTAACTTTTTTATTTTTAGAATTAATTTATAAATAAAAATATTCAATGCACCTTTAAATATATAAATATATTTCTTTCTACTAATTATCCATTTTTCAATGAATAATTATAATTATTGCATCACATGTTTATGCATTCATGCTCGTATTTTACATTTTCAACAAATAAGTATAATAATTCTGCAACGATGTATTTTTTTCACTCTGTAATTAAACTGTAAAGTAGAACATTTTTATTTTATGACTTAAACATTTTATACTATTTTTTTCCTAAAATTTTTCAAGTACAATGTACAATTATAATAATTCTTCATTTATTTATCACTTCCAATTAAAACAAAAATACAAATAATAAGAAAAGTTAAGATAAAAAAACACCAGCATTATCAGAAATAAAAATATTTAACATGTTATATAATTTATATTCCAACCCATATTCAAATCCTATATTTCAAAATTCTTACCAAACAACATTTTAAATTTTAAAATTAAAATATTTATTTTTAAACAATTATTTTCATCAAATGAATATACTGTACAATTGAAAAGTAAAATAAATAATGTTTTCAAGTGACACATTTTAAATGCATTCTTTATAATAATTTTTTTTCCTAATGTAATATTGGTGTAATTTAAATAAAACTATTTTTTAAATACTTAAAATAATTAGTAAACTTATAATATCACAATTAAATTAAAACTAATTATAGATAGTTTAATCAATAGTATATTTAAATATTTAAAAATAATTTTATATTTACTATATATATTGGAACCGATTGTAAAAACATTTTGATTTTAGGATTCACTGAAAAGTGACCAATCAATTTATATCCTTCACCATTTAGTAGCTTTTCCTCTAAAGTCTGTACATCGCCTTCTTTGATTATTTTTTTAATTTGGTATTGATTCATAGGTAATGCTGAAATTACACATAAAAGTGTATAAAATTAATTCTGTACTTTAAAATGCCTTGCTTACTTCTAGGAGGATTATAATTTACATAGCACATATTAGGTCCTAAGCCAAATACAACATTTTTTGACACATTTTTTTGACGTTTCTGTACAGTAGTTTTCATTTAAAATACATAATAACTAAAAACATAAAGACTTAGTCGATATTTTAAAATGTTCATAAATGTATTTAAATAAATAACTGGTTAGATTGATCGTCTCATGACAGTTAAAATTTGACAAATAATGAAATATCTTGACCATAAAGGCAAGAAACGCCGATGACCCCGTATATAACGGTCGTTGCTAACAACACTCAATATCACCAGGGGTGGGTTTCTCTGGGATTAATTAATATCATAAAATTTAAAATTTATTTATAAAAAATATATACCCATTCATACCAAATAAATAAGGTAATGAAATATACCTTACAATTTTTTTTTTATAAATCATGAATAAATATTTATACATAAATAAAGATTGAAAAAGAGAGAAAGAGATACAAGTGATAATCATCGATCATTTTTGTGTTCACTGTAAAATGTTTGTATTTATAAGTTAATATAATTTAATACCAAAATGGATTACCAAAAAGATTAAACTCTAATATTAATATCTTTGATATTTATTAAAAAAAATTCCGTTTATTTATTGGGAATATTTAACTTTGTTTAGACTTCGTTCTAAAACTATGGCAAAATAATGTTTAGGTAAAATGGACTCTCGATAATCCATCACATATTAGACCAGAGGGCTGTTGTATTAACGAAAATACCAGATTAATGGAGTTTCACATAAAAATACATCTTTACTTATTGAAAAACCTAAATTTATTTAATTAAAACTTATAAATAATAAATACGTACATACATACTCGTATATATTAATTTAAGACGTACTGTAAATAAATTTTTTGACGAAAAAGTTTTAAATAAAAATAAAAATATTTTAATTTGTTTTTATTTTTTTATTTCAAATGATGCTTTTAAGACAAAATGTAAATATAAAATACTACCGGATTACCAGACGTCTACTGTATTTGTTTAAATGTAATATTGAAGTATAACGTTAATTCTACTTATATAACTTATACAATTTACGAACTACAGATAAGAGTAAGGAATAATCAAATTGTATCTTAAGTTATAAGACATTTAGGTATTCATTGATTTTAAATATTATATAAGTATAACTCCAAGTATATTTTATATCGCTATTTAATATCAATCTAAATAGAAACCTATATTTATTGATTGTTGATTTTTTTAATCATGAATTAGAACCAAAAGCTTCAATATCAATAGTATTGTATAAAATGATACAAAAAAATTAAAATGGTAAAAAATCTCTGAATTTTAGTTTGAGTTCATTGAGTTGTAGTGTTAAATGCAATTAATCCATAAGATTCCAAATCGATTAAATTTCAGATATACAATGCAATTCTTTATATGTGCAATACTATTGTTTTTGCAATCGTTTTAAATACGATTAAAATTTAATATTTAATATACTATAATAGTTACTAGGAAATTAGTTATTCAAAATATTTTAGTTACTCCTCTAATTCGTGCAACGTGATAATATTGTTAGTAATAATATCGATTACTGACCTATAAATTATAATATGTTCGTATTATGATTCATATTTCTTAGTGTTTATTTAATTTTTTTTTTTTTTTTTTTAATTAAACTTAAATTTATAGTTGTGCAGTTTTATTGTTATATTATTTGTTAGGAAAATATAATGAGTGAATTACTTAAAAAATAATTTAAAATATTATTTCTTCTATTTCAATAATGAGTAGTATTATAATTAATTATAACTGTCAAAGTGGAAAAAAAATTAATTCCAATTGATACTATTAAAAAATTGTAGCAAAAACTATGGCCGCGTTTTATAATAATTATATTTTAATTTAATAATTATTGTGGATGTATAGTGTTCGAGACTGGTTAGAAATAAATATTGATAGAATAAGAAAGCGAAAACAGCAAATTATACGTATGAGTAATAACACCAAAAATTCACAAATATTTTACTGTATTCTTAAAAAAATAAATAATTACGACTTAAACATCAAAGAAAAAGTATAATATTTAGTTCTTGACTCGAGAAATACATTAAAACTGCATGATCCTAGTGATTAAATAAAACAAAAATATTAAAAAATTTCTCGCAAAGTACAACAACCGTTTCAGCACAATTAACTGATTCAGATTTGGCGCACGCCGGCCTTTGCAACATCTGTGAATATCGTTTTAAATTTACGGTGATTGCCTTTCCATGTTCATTCTTGAAAAAATGTCATGTCAAATTTAAAAAAAAACACCTTAACGAATGTTTGCTTTGAAATGGATGCCATCTTGCAGACATCGTTTATAGAAGTTAAATACAAAATTAACACTTTTTAAATACATTTTTATATACTTTTTATGTACTTTAAGCAAACTTAGAATAAAATACTCGAATACTTACAAAAAATAGTATTCCGAATATGTATTCAAATACTTTATACAAATTGTATTCCGAATACATTATTTAGAATTTTTCAAAAGTATTCCGAATATTTTTAAAATACTTCTAGTTTTTCATACTATAAAAATTATAGATATCATGAGAATTATTTGAAATTGTAAACTAAATATATGTTAATTTATTCCATTTTTATGTTATATAATTGTTGTAGATTATGATTTACAACAATAATAAAAATCTGAAAAGAGTTTATACCTACAAGATATGACGAAGAAGTAATAAAATCGTTTAAAAAAATAGATGATTTAATGTTTTAAAGGTATTTGAAATAATGTACTTAGAATACTTGTTATAAGTATTCAAAATACTTTATTGAATACTTTCAAAAAAAGTATTTAAAAAGTATTTGAAATACTTAAAAAGTATTCTGAATGCAGTATTCCGAATATTGTATTCGGAATACTACCCAAGTCTGACTTTAAGATGGTATAAATAAATATTTTAAAACAATTCTTGTTGGTTATTTTAAAATCACACGTTTCACTGCCCCATCATGCACATAAATAACATATTTAACCAATGATCTAATACATCCTGTATATAGATAACATACTTAACCAATTATCTAACACTAATATAATAAATACTAATAGTACTTAAATATTTAGTAGGTACTAAAAATGTAGATTTTTAGAACTACTGTTATACTTTTTTGTATAAAAAATTTAAAAAATCTTTCTATCACTACTCGCTAACTCGCTAAGACAATACCAAGTGCAAAAATATATAAATTACTTAAGTACTATGTAAATCAACAAAAAAAAAAAACAAATTATACTAAGTATAAACGATTAATAAATGCTTCATAATTGAAAAACAATGTTTTTTTTAATCTTGATAAATATTAAAATATGTCAAATATTTCTTCAAAGTTAATATTATAAGTTATATATTTTTCAATTTTTAAAATAACCAAATAAAATACCTAAGATTATTCTCTTAAATAAGGTTGATGAATATTTTTTATTTCTTACATACGGACCTCATTAATCGTCCTCTTATATAGTTACATATTATGGCATAGAGTAAGAGCCTAAAATTAATCGACACACTTTAGAATGATTATTATTAAACTTAACAGTTATAGTAACAGTTTAGTTTGGCTTCCACACAAAACTTGATACAAAATTTATCTTAAAGACATTCAATTTTTTATTAATTTGAGTGTTGATAAAAAAAATATTATGACCTATACGGTTTTAAAATTAATTAATAACAATGAAATACTCGGAGTAACTACTGACAATACTATTCAATGAATGAACATAACATACAAGAATACTTATTTAGAATAATTACCCACTACTGTGGGTTATTTGTAGCCCAGTATCGAAAATCACCGTGGAAGTCGAGGCCATACCAGTTAAAATGTGCCGAAAATCATATGAGAGCTTCAAAGATCGTCTAAAACAGTGTATTAATGCTGACAGCCGCCATCTTGGAGTTATAATTTTCAAAAAATAATTTTAAAAATGGGATTAAATACTGATTTAAATAATAAAAAAAGGTTTTCTCTAAATTTTACTGTTCGTTATTTATAGCCCATCAAAACTCGTCAGTCGGCTCTGCCGCACTCTGTATAAGTAGAGCGGCGTCCATCTAGGTGAACCACCATGTGAATTCTAGCCATTAATCCTAATCCCGGACTCAAAGAAGTCTGATGACTATTCTTGTAACATACAAAGGTTGAAGAAAAACTTCCAGTTTTTCCTGATTCTTTATCCCTATGTGGATATATTTATAATTTCTAAAATTAAGTAAAATGAATAAAAAAAAATTCAAAAGATATAATTCCACTTAAAAAAAAATCAAAGGTATTTTATTTTATTCATACGCCCTTGTAACCCCACCAAAAAACCTTATATACTGATCATATTATTGAAATATCTGAACATGACCTGACGTTGTTTACATAGCTTTCTGATACATGAGGTGCTTTTGAAACATAACAAGTAAACGTCACCACTTAGCTCAATAACCGCTAAATGGTAAGGAACTTCCCTCGCCAGGTGTTTCTATGACTTCAAAAACTATCTTAATGACCCGTTCAACACAGAAGAGCATATGTTACAATGAATGATCAATAGGATGGGA